>CAEGAF010101584.1:0-49454 GCA_903067075.1 Micropoecilia bifurca
TATATATATATATATATATATATATAGTTATATCTATATATATATATAGAACCTAAGCGGTGTGAAATAAAAATTGCTGGACCTACAGGTGGTTTTGAAACCTCAGAACTGCGTGAAATCTTTTCAATTGAACGGCGTGTGTTTATTGGACAGGAAGCAGCTCTTGGTTAAATCTCCCGAACAGCACATAAATAAATTTGTATAATTAATAATTCACTCATTAATCAGATGTAAATGTTTGTTTGTGATTTTGCCTGTTTAAGCTTAGAGCTGAGATGCTAACAGGGAAATAAAAACTGAGATAAACTATTAATTCTGTTGCTTCATTTAGATACTTTTTTTTTTAAATTCACTAATGGTTTCCTATAATTTATTTTGAAAGATATGGAAGTCGAGCCAGATCTTCTCGTCAAAGCATGAGGCCAAGTTGTAATTTAATTTGCAACATTTTATTAACATTTCTTCTGAAGTCACATAATGGAAAAAATGAACTTGGCACACTACAATCTTTCACTTAGCGATTTTGTGCATATATTTAAATAAAAGGTTCTTCACTTTGTGAAAACATTTCAAGAAGACAGAAGGAAATGTAGGAACATTTATCAGAAATTTGTACCTTCACTCGTTTCTGCGGCAGCGGCCCAATTTGCTCCGATTTACTCAAAGGGTTTGCTTTGCTGCGGCTTTTTTTCTTTTTCACATTTCTTGGAGACTCGGTTGCAGAAGTCTTATAGATTTGATCCCAAAAACAAAACAAGCAAAAAAAAAAAAAAAACCCACAAAAAACAGTCTCTCGGCGCTTGTTCTATAATTTGTCCAAACTTTTGGCGTTGGTCAGGATTTCCCTCGCTAGTCTCCACGTCTGCTTCGCCGCAGCCTCCAGGGCCGAGTGCGGCTTTCCCTGAAACAAGTCCAAGTTCGGCAGGAAGTAGTGGGGGCATCTGCGGCACTGCAGGCAGGAGATGAGCTGCAGCAGGATGCCGTTCAGCCGGTCCCCCAGGCACGACTCGTCCCAGTCCGTCTCCCTCGGGTGTTTCTCGCACTCGTACAGCAGCAGGGTCTTCATGTGGTAATTGTTGAGCGGCTGGCCCGGCAGCTCCAGGTGTCGGTCCCTCAGCGTCTTCAGGACCGAGAGACACTTCTTCCTGCAGCCGCCCATCAGCAGCCTGTTCTCGGCCTCGCTGAACTGCAGCACCCAGGCGTCGCTCTCCGCCGAGCTCTGCTTCCCGGTCAGCGAGTAGCACTCCTTGGACAGGAGGTTGAAGCCCTCCGCCTTGACCTCGGCCACCCGGTTCGGTCCGGGCCAGGGGATGTGCGGCATGGGCCACTGCGCCGCGCTCCGGGGCCAGATGCCCGTGCACTTGAAGGCCGGGGTGATCTGCACCACGTACCGCTCCCGGATCCTCAGCTTGACCTCGCTGGTGTCGGCCACCATCTTCACCACGTCCCGGTAGCTGCACTTGTCCACGGCCTGCGCCACCAGCGTCTGGAACCGGGAGCGGATCTTCCGGGCCGAGAGGTAGCCGGAGGCGGTGATGAACTCGACCCACAGCGACATGCTCCTCTTGCGGCCGTCGCTCAGCTTCAGCACCGCGCAGCCGGGCAGCGAGCCGTCGTCCACGAAGTTGAAGACCCCCATCTGGTTGAGGTAGAGGACCACCTCGAACTCGTTGGGGGAGATGACCTCCATCCCCTCGTAGCGCGCGTCGATCTCGCTGAGGGAGCTGATGAAGCGGGGCTCCTGCACCTCCACCTCCTTCAGGACATCCGACACCACTTTGCAAACCTCCCTGATGGTCTTCGCAATGGCTGCCTTGCGCGCTTGGCATCTCTCGTTGTAGTATTTGTTGAGCTGGTAGACCAGCTTCGCCTGCGTCGCGATCATGTTGGGGCAGAGGTCCGGGCTGTACACCGGAGAGTCGCAGTAAGTTGACGGATCCAACGCTGACCGGTGAAGCCAGAGGCAAAAGCTTCCAGAGCAGCGAAAAAAAGGAAAAAAAATATGTTGGATCAAAGTTTTTTTTTTTTTCTTTTTTTTTTCTTCTTCTTGCTTTTAGCAGCGGATGGACGTCAGTGTGAGAAGGAGGAAGCGGATGGAGATGAATCTGAGCGGCCGGCTAGGTGGTCAGTCCGGGTCATGAACACTTCCAGGGAGTCATATTCAGGTTCTGGGTCAGAACCAGGTGGCTGCACAGGCTTAAAGACACCGCGCTGCCGGAGCTTTCATCTCTTCTTCGTGCCTTTTTCTGCCCTAGCTCACTTTTCGTCCACTCTCAGCTCGGCGTTGGGTTTGAGTAGTTTATGAATGGCTCCTTAAGAAGAGTGAAAGGGGGTCGGGCTTCTCCTCGCGCAATCATGAGCGGAGCTGTCATTGGAAGCAGCCAATCAGCGCCAGCCGAGAGGATGACGGTGCTGCCGGAGCCGCGACAGCAGCGGCGGCGGCGGCGAGGCTCACCCGGCTGCCCGCTGCTCACCGGGAGGCAGAACCGTCCGACTTTCAACCCAGCTCTCTTCTCTTCGTCCTTCAAGTTGATGTTTGTCTCATGCGGACGATTCGGGTCGGTCCGTTTAAACGGCAGCAGACATTTTAGAACCTCCTCTGTGCCTCTTCTCTTTTTTTTCTCTTATTTTCTTTAGATATTTTACATTTTCATTCTTTTTTTAAAATTTTAATTATTCCTTTCCTTTGATCACCGTAATCGTTAATTTCCACTCACAGCCTTCGTGCAGTAATTCTAACTTAAGACCTCACATAACCGCGTTGGTTTAATTTTTTTCCCCGTTTTTAAATTTCCTAAATTAATATAAATTAAAATGCCTAAGGCTTTTATGTTTTTACACATTTGAGTATTTCTTTTCACGTTCGTGTGAGTTAAAAATCGTATTTAGTATGAATTGTAAATATTTGGTAGCTCATAGTTTCTGTTTTCTTGAACGTGGCTCTGAACCACCTGCAGCTCGGCCTCCAAACCAGCCGCTCGGTTCGTTCTGACTTTTATCCCGATCCGACGGCGCAGGTTGTTGTGATAAACCCTATTTAACTAAACGGACTCATTTCAAACATTTTACTTAACATTTAGTCAGAAACCTGATGCATATTTGGACCGCAGATCCTCCCCAAACCTCCTCTGCCTCTTCCTCTCGCACATGGTTAATTTTCCAGTGGGTTTATCTCCATTAACCTTGTCCATGCTGAATAATTTAAGTTGGGGTCTTTTCAGGCTCTAATTGAAGTCCCTCATGTCAGCTGTTAGCCTTGTTGCTGAAGGAAAAAAAAACCCTCCAGTCACCCACACAGCGGTGGTTTGAGCCATATTTACGTGTCTGAATGGAGGTAAATATTCTTCTGCAGGGACAGAAACTTGTGGGGGGGGGGGTTTCTCCAAATTTTTTAATCTTTTGCATTTTTGAGCTTTTTTTCCCCTTTGACGCTCAATTCAGAAATTTGAGAAACATTTTGTTTTGGTTAAAAGTTTTTCGTATTCAAGTTGAATTTCTGTGTTACCATTGCAATTAAAATGTAAATGACTTTTCAAATATGTGAAAGTTTGTTGTGATTGGGAACAGCACTGCAAAAACACAATCCTAACAAAGGAGTTTTGGTCTACTTTCTGCAATGTATTATTGAAATAAGTCAAAACTAACTTGCAAGTAAGTTTTCAGCAATAAATATAGGAGCTTGTTTTAAGTTAATACTTAATATTTATGGGAAATGCCTCTTTCACTGGGAGTTTATTTAACTTATAACAATACTTTTCCCCCACATTATAAGTGAAATAATCTGCCAGTGGAACAAATGCTTTTTCATTAATATTAATTAATTACTGAGTTAAAACGAGCTCCAATGTCTTGCTGAAAAGTTACTTATGAGGTCATTTTTGCCACATTTCAAGTATACCAAGACATTTGCTCTATAGAAATTAAGAGTAAAATCCTCTGTAGGATTGAGTGTTTTTGCAGTGAGTTCTGTTTTCTGTTTCTCTGGTGATCAGACCTGCTGCTGGACTTTTCTGCTACTCTTGTTGGACAGTAGAAAATGCCCTGCATCTTAACATCAAACTTCTCCTTCAGGTTTTTATGAATTCTTTAGAACTAATGGGAATCCTTATTTTTTATTTACTGCTGAGTGGTGTCAGATGAGGCCAAAAATGATTGTACGAATTACTCTAAAAACTCACATTTTTGGACACGTACTTTAGACCCGGTCATCAAACTAATCCAAACTGAGCAACATATTTAATAAATAATAGAGATGAACAATCTTTGCCTTCATGGCGACCGCAGAGTTAAGACTTTCTACGGTTCAAAAACTGGTAAATAAGTTGATACAGTTACCTGAGTTTGATCTTTGATGCCCAGATGAGTGAACCGGTCTGGTGTTTTTCCTCTAGTAATGACATCAGGTTTCATTTATGAGCTCATTATTCTTTAATGTAAATAAGGCCTGTTAAACCTTTTGAAAATGTTCTTCTCCTCTGGTTTTGCTTGAGATGACAGACTGTGTTTTATGAAGGAGCAAATCAGACAATGATGAAGCAAGTTGCTTTTATATTTCTGAGCTTTTTGTTTACGTGGCATACAGGAAGTTAAATGACATTTTAGCCCCATTAAAGCAGTTTAGTGTATTAATAACTGATCCCTAACATGAAGAAGAGTTATTAATGTGCTACCTGGACATTTGGTTTTTCTATGTTGCCCAGATACATTTGAAAGACCAACTTAACCAGAGTTATTTAGAAAATAACGTTTGACTCCTCTCCTCTGTACCTACGAGGGCAGACAGTTGTTGTTATCTTGGCACAGTTATAGAAAATGAAATAAGTCAGAAAAAATGCTGGGCTGTTGGATTTCAGGGTGAATGTTTCCATCCAGCCCCACTGCCCCTCAGAGGTCAATCAACTCCACTTGGATCCAAATGTTCAGAAGGATATATTCACTGTAGCTTGGTGAAATATTTGACTTTAAGAAGATGAGTAGATTCTGAACAACATCCTAAGGATCTGCTTTGCTTTTAATTTCAGTGCTAAGTGCTGGATATATTGGATTCTATGGAACAAAGCTTGAGGAAAAAAGATTGAGAACTTTTATTAAATTCACTCTGGAAAGTAAATGGTTAGCAACAATTTAAAATATTGTTCATTTAGCAGACTGGTGTAAAAATACAGTGATTATAAGGATAAAAATACCAATCTATAACATTGGAATCCGTTTTTAAATTTATTTTATATCATTTTATATGAAGCTTCCTTTAGATGAGAGAGTAACACTGGGACTTTAGACAAGAGTTATAATAATCAAACTGCATATTCCTTCGTTTCCTCCTTTTTCTCAATACAAACAGGAAAATCAAGCAGTTTTGAAGGTATTCTAATTTCTTTATTTGGTTTTTGTCAGTTTTGAGTCATCCTCCTTAACTTCTGTTAGTTTAAAGGCATAGGCATCAGACTGTAAAGTAACAATATTAACAAATGTAATTACATTTTTTTTCAAAATATGAAGTTTAATCACATAAGTTATTTGGCTGCAGGGTTTCCCTCTGCAATCTTGCTAAGCCAGACAGTCATCGAGCGCCCGCCGTGTTTTTGTCTCAATAAAGTTTAAAGTTGACAGAAAATATGACCCGATAATTCAGAGTTATTGGAAGACCTCATTAACATAAATTATAACATCTTAGAAAAGACAAACATAAAAAACAACAAAAAATAGACGTAAAATAAGCTACTTTTTTTTGCACTTCAGTTGTTTCATCCTATTTTTTTACTCTTTATTCAACTAACAAATGTTCAGCCTGTTACGAGAGCAAGTAAACTCTGGTGGCCTGCCAGGCTTGTAACACACTGGGGAAAACCCTGAACTGAGAACAAATTAAGAAAATAAATATTTTGCTTAATGTTGGATTCACAAAGAGGCCAACACTGACTGAACTTTTGACAGAAAGTTAGTCACATTAAATCTCTTCCCAGCTAAAACAAGAGCAACAGAAATGATTGAATAAACATTCAAGAGTGACCCTATAATCCAAACTATAAATGTTTTCTGTAGCTTGGTGCAGGTGTCTATATATCTTTGTTTCAATTCATCTTCTACCTTGAGCTGGCCCTCATCAGCCACCGTCTCAGCTCCCCTTAACGTCCTCTACTGGGCTCTGTGTAAGAATAAATGAATTCAAAGCAGGTTTGTCTCACGGTGAAACTTTTCGCTCCCCCCCTCTTCCTTTCCTTTCACTTATCTGCTACCTGTGTGTTTCTTGCACGGCTAACCTGACTTTCCTTCACACACTCATATCTCTTGAAAACATTAGGACTTATCTGCACTCACGGAAAAGTATCTCCTTGATTTATAAGGACTGGATAAAAGATCAAGAGGCTGTCAAGGAGCCCTTTGATCTCAGCCTGTGTGACTCCGTTAAGAAGAGCACAAAAGTGTCCATGGCTCTGCAAGTCTGTGCCAGCTCACAAGAACTCTAACCCCCGCCTCACTTTTTCCTCCCCTTTCTTTTTAGTCCTTTCTCTATTTTTCTGTTCATTTTTTTTATGGCTTTAGCCGTTTTCATACACGGTGCCAATTAAAGTTGGGCTGAAATGAAAGAGAACAGATGATCTAGTCCTTCTAGATCAGCAGTATGCTGTCTTCAACGTTTGAAGAGACGTTTTATCTCCAATTCTCACTGAGTACATTTTGTCTAAGTTCACTTCTTTGGGTTTAAAGATATTTGGAAATTGCTTATTTTTTGGCAAATTAACTTCCATGAGTAGAACACAGCTAACAGAGGGGAAGTAAGAAGAAACACAGTTCTTCCTACAACCTGTAAATATTCTGTTCCATTAGTTGTTCTAGATGTAGCTTCAAAAGATGGAGGAACTTCTATCAATTTTCTATCTCTATTTACATTATTTATTTCTATGTGATATTTACCATAGTGGTGGTGTTAAAGCTGCAGTATATAACTTTTATATAATTTTTTTTTTCATATTTTTTGAAACCATGTCACCATGTCATGAAGGTTTGATATGTGACAGATAACACACAGATAATGTGTGGGGGAAAAAAATCAAGCTTTTCTGCTTTTTCTCAGTCCTAACTAGAAACAACCAATCAGAGCCAAGAAACTGGTCTCAGTGTTGTCAGTCACCACCCCCTTTCTCTCTGCTTCTTCCTTGTAGCATTCCTTTTAGCATTAAATGAATGCTAGCATGGTCACTAATGACGGTGAATGAAGGTTTTTTTTTTTCCTGTAACGATGAGTCCTTTCTCCTTTTAGGACATTTAGCAGCGAGTACACAAAGTTGATTGACAGCACATTTCTTCAGATGGAGACAGTAGCAAGGTATATCAGTATTTTCTCAGATTATCCATCTCACATGGTAACAGTTTTAACAAATACGTTAAAAAACAAACATACTTTTCATAAAATGTACATACTGCAGCTTTAAAAGAGGACACGATTTTCTGCAGCCACAAGTTGCGGAACGCTTTTTTGTTGACAACTTTTGAAGATTTCCGTCTTTCATTATGCTGCCAGTACGTTGGGTGTAAACACAGGGCCCATGTGTGCGCACGCCAACATCCCACAGACATGGGAACTACCAGAGCACATTTCTGATGTCCTTGTTCACACGTTTTGTTGATGTGCCCCGAACCCAGAGAGAGCCAGCTGCTGGCTCCATGTCGGGCCTCAAAGAAAATCAGCGCAGGCTGCTAATTGCCAGGCAGGCCGTTGCATCTGCTCTGCAGATAGCAGAACAGATGAAGTCACAGAGCAGATGTGCTCCTGATTTTGTGCCTGTGTGTGTGTGTGTGTGTGTGTAAAAATCTGAGTTAAGCAGCACACACTCCATGTTAGACAGCAGCCATTAATATTGGATGTGGGGTTACTGTAGCTAAGGCGCTCCTGGAACCTGCCCAGACTTATTGGACTAAAGAAATACATGCAGGATATTTTAAACGCTCCCTTAGCTTTAGTCAGTTTTAACCATATTACATATTACTCATCAGAGTCGAGAATTAATTCTTTGAAAGTGCTTGTGTTTGAGTTTAACTATCTGATCAGCAGATATCTAAATTCTGACTGCAGCTGGGGAAAAATGAGAAAGCACAAAAGTTATTGAACAGTTTTTCTGAAGGCTGCAGGTCCAAAGAAAAGCTGTGAATTCTGCATTTAATACCTAATTTATCGAATGCTTTCATTATAGTTCTATATTTATAAAACCTTTTACTTTTTAGGAACTTTTATAAAATGTTTTAAATAGTTAAATAAAAGTTGATATTAATGTGTTGATATTTCAGATGTCTTTGGTGCGAGTTGTCAGAGCAACAGTAAAATATCTTGTCGACAATCTTGGCAAATCAAACTGATTATGAAATCTAATTGTCTGAACAATAAGATGAACGTCTTTCTAGCAAAGATGTTGCATTTGTTTCTAGTTGATTTTATTGTATTTCACCAAATATTAAAATAGATTTATTTAGCATCTTGAGTGAAGTCATGTACATATATATACTTATTTCATTAATTTACACTTTAAAATGAACATGTAATATTTTGACAAACGTTTTGATTGAAAATCACTAGTTTGAAGAAAAAAAATCCTTTAGTCTGCCCTTTATGTGTTTAAAAACTTATGCTAAAGAACAAGACGGAACAACTTGCAGTCGTTGCTGTTAACGCAGGAAGTCACGGTTTGCACCACTAAGGTGGTGAAACCTTCAGAAGTCTGCAAAAACAGAAATGGACAAGAAAATACTTGAGCACCTTAAGAGCAGGAATTAACAATTTTATCCTCTTCCATTATTCTGAGATGAATCCTTATTACATATGAATCCTGCATGCATCATGTGACCCAGAAACAAAATCCATTGAACATGAAACACAACAAGCGTAGTAGATATGACTTTGGAAGACCACCTCTTCTTATTCATGCACTTGGGTTCATTTCATATTTAACTTATTCTTTTAAAAGATATATTTATGTTTTCAAATTACATTTGCTTTATATCTGGTCAGTTTCTTCTTTTGGTAAAACATAAATTTTCATTCTCCAAATTTGGCATAAGAAGTCTCTATTCATATTAGACTTGCTTTCTAAATAAAAATATCTATAAATATGCATATTAAACTTGGCCACCATTGCTTGGATCCATGAGGGAAGAATAATCATTTGAATTCATTTTATTTGAAACGTCTATGGACGGACCGTTTATGACTTTCTCAGGTTCCAGGGACTTTCTAATTGAATTTGATCTCAGATCCTTAAAGTTTTCCAGTCGCTACGCCCATGTGGTTCATTTTGGGACACAAGTGTCAGCCTTCTGGGGGTCTCCCATCCCCAACCCCTCCGCTGGCTTCACCAAGCCATCCCGGTCACCAGGGACGACCTTCGGCTGGACCTGCCAATCACAAAGAGCCATGGCAGCCAGAGGTCTCAGAGAAGAGGGAGCCTATTGATTTTCCAGTTAGAGCATAAGTAGTGTGTGCTGTAGGACTAACGGACGGGCCGAACAGGTATGTCATTATCAATGAGCCCGAGGAAACTGATTCCCTGACTCTCACTCATCCATATCGGTCTCTTTACGTTCCCCGCCAACCCCCATCCGACTCTCCTCCATCCCATTCTTAGACTATTGGTCAACGCTGATGGAGCTCTTCCCAAGATTGTCAATAAATCGCTCAGCCAGAGTACAGCTCCAACTAGTTGAATGATGGTTTGGGATGACCTTCCTTTCTGTTTCCGCTGTCCCGTTTTCCTCCCTCTGATATTCAGTTGCAGTAATTACAGCACCTAGTAGACGTGAAACGTTTCCTTGGACGTCCAGCGTTGTGGATTTTCTTCTTCTCCTGTAATACTGCAAGATGAGAACATATTCAGCTTTGAAGATTCTCAAAGTAGTTCTTTTTTTCCCTCCCAAGTAGAGCATTTCTGCTTTATGCACAGTTTCTAAAGTCCCTCATCTTATTTTGGTGACTTGTTCAACATAGAGCCACTTCACTTTCACTGACGATTAAAGTCAGCTAATGTTACATCAATCAATCAAGTTTATTTGATTGATTTTAGCAACATGACAAAGTTCTTTACATGGGGAAAGCAGAAACATCACCACATCATACAGTCAACAGTTGTGAAAACCAATAACAGACATAACATTTTTTTAAAGAGCCATTATCAACACACATCAAATATGTTGGTCAGTGTTCCATTTATTATGGTCATAAAGCCATAACTCTTATGATGTGGGTTTTTAAGTCTTGATTTAAAGGAAGTCAGTGTTTTGGATGTTTCACATCAATGAAGTTGGAGGATGAGGCTCAGAAAACTGTTGGCTCCTTTGGTTGGACGTAGAGATCCACCAGTTCCAGATTTATGTCCAGAGAAAAGGAAAGGAAAAGTTGGACTACACACTTAATAAAACGGTAATCTGTGTGTGTACATGTGTGTGTGCGTGCATGTGCGTATGTGTAACCCCTCAAGAATGTACCATAGTCTCATCTTACATCTGAGATTTCCAAAAGACCATTACCATTTCCAGGTCCAGCAGACGGTTAAAGAATGGAGAGCATAAAACTTTGTGACTTTACAGCATCATGTCAGTCCTTCCTGTTCTCTACTGGAGAACATTCTGTGTTAAAGTCGCAGCCTTTGGCCTGGTCCACACATAGAGGACCAAATAACCAAATAGATAATGTGATTTGGCATTTCGTCCACAAGTAAACTGTTTAATATCAACTGAAAATGACTGATTAAAAACTCCAGCCAAAGTGAAGATTTGCACATTCTTCTTTTTTGCATTCACCATGAGGAGTATGGAGTGACGTAACTTGCCGACAGCTGACATAAACTGCTTGTGCGTGGGCAAAAATATAAATTTCACATTGGTTTGAAACGCTAGTAAATAGATTTCAGAGTGTTTTTACAAACACACAACATAGTTCCAGTACGGTTTACATTTTTATTTCAGTTAACGGAATTTTTTTCTCAGTTTCACTTTCTGTTCGTTTTAAGCTACGATAACCTTGGTGGTAACCAGTGTGAGGTCAGAGGTCACAGGGAGAGGACTTACCCTACTGGTAATCACAGGAAACCACTGGACTCCCTCGTCTCACCGTCTAATGATGACTAATGTCTCTCTTCTCGTCTTCTCCACGACAAACTCCAGCCTCTCCCTTGCTGCCTGTTTTTGACCTGACTTTGGACCTCCGAAGCCACCACCAGTACCTGCCTCTCACTTAACCAAGCATATCAGGACAAAGAGCCCCCCTCCTGCCCTCCTCAGCTCCCACCACCACCTGAGCCTTACCCCTCCATCATGTCCTGTCTCTGAGGTTGACTGGACCGGCCTCCCTTCCCCTTCCCTTTGATTGATCCCTCCCCTCTCCATCATTTATCCCCTTCGTCTGCCCCCGACACGCATGTCAAAGGCAACACACCAGCCTGATGGATAAGCCTGTTTATAGATGCCAGTCTGGCCTGGTAGGCCACTGATATTACAATCAGCACCTGTGTACCTGCTGTTCTGGCAGCCTTCGTTATTCAGCCGAGGTCAGCAGACGATTGAAAGATCGATGTCCGGGCGCCGCTCGTCCAACATTGGAATTGTAAATGGGCCGTTGTGTTTTTTGCCGGTGAGTTCTCCGCTGCATCTTAGATGAGGCGAGGAGTATCCGCGGTGTTGAACATCTTCTCGTGAACTCGAAGAGAACGACGGCGACACGCTGGTTAATTATGAGTCTTGGAGCGATTTTAATAAACCACTGGTTTTCCCCGAGTAGAGATGTGCACTGGCCACATGTATTTTCTGTGCTAGAGAACAGAACAGTTACTGCGGTGAATTCTTGCGACTCCACTGCCATTAAGGGTAATGGTCCGTTCAGTCTGGTTTAAGCGGCACACCCACAGGGAAACGCTGCAGATTGCTCATCCACAACTTATTTCTCCAACAGCATAACACAAATTTTTTTTTCTCCTCTTCTGAAAGCCATGTAAATGTTCCACATTTCTCACACAAACACAATCTTTCTATGATAAATTACTCTTTAAAGTGGCTATCTAGGCTGCTAACCTAACAGCTCAATAAATAAAACGTAGAGCATAACTTTCATTCGCTCTGGGTGGATTTTATCTCTCCAATTTGCTTAATGGCTCGTTTGAAATTTGTTCCACAAGAGTGGTGATAAGTTTGTTCCCTCTAGTGAAGCAAATGTATGAATGTCAGGCTGGATCAGTTTACAAGTTTTGGTTAGCTTGACCTTTTTTTGACTTTTCACTTTCTCACTACTTCAAAAGGGACAGTCAAACAGTAGCTATAGATAAGCCACTGGTTGCAGTTTTTAAATATTAGTTATTTTCCATACGTTAATTTACAGCTGAAGGAACCGGTCTCTGTGGATTCTGGAACAGTGTCTGATAACTGATAATTCAACATTTTGCATAAAACTGATCAGTTGTTGTATTGCAGAAGTAAGGATGATCACTTAATAAATAAATCCATCTTCCACGATAATCCAATCACCCGTTTCATTTTTTAATTCTCCTACCGACTTTATTCTTATGTCAACTTTATTTTTGTGATGTTATGACTTTATTCTTTATTTTCTTATTTATTATTCTTGCTTTCTCAGTGTTTCCCGAATACTCAATCATCTTTCTCAGTATGACTGCGTTTGGCAAATATGAATATTTTTTTTCTGGTTCTCACTGACCTAACCAAGAGGAGTTTGGTCTGACTCAACCCCAGACAGCGAGAAAAACGGTGGGTGTCTTTTTATTTGATGTTCGTAAACTTCTGGATTCAACCAGATCAACTTTGACTATAATATAGTGAGTTCCTTTCCATTTCCGAGGCTTCTCTATCATCTCTCTCACCCAATCCTATTTTTTTCTTCTTCTTCTTACTCTGTTGCTTTTGCCCGGAGTTCCTCAAGAAGAAGGCTGTGCTCTTCACCCCACACCCACTTAATCTGGTGACAATAGGGGGATTAAAGAAGAATTTACTTCACCAAAGCCCCACACCAACCCCAAAAAGCCTATCCATCACTAAATGGTGAAATGTAAGAGTGAGGGAAAGCGGGGAGAATGTGATAGGAACCGGCCAGCAATCTTAACCTGTTTGGTGTTTGCTATGGTAGCTTATAAGACTGAAGAGGACCAATGGCGGCGAGTCTTGGACTCCGTCAATGCCAGAGTGGAAACTCTTGGATGTCTCTTTGATTGTCTGAATACGAGTGAAAAGCACGTTCACGACTTTCCCCTTTCTATCATGTGCCGATTTATTTGGAAAATCTAAGAAATATTTACATTTTTTTTTGTATTCTTATATGCCCAATCATGTCATGAAAAGCATAAAGATGAGCATTGTAGATGTTTTTCTTGTATTGTAAACACAAATCAAAGCCCTTATAAAATTGTAAGTTCTCTACACTTTTCTTGAATCTGTCATCAGTGTCATACCAATAAAATATGGAGTTTTGCATCTTCACTGCTTTCTGACCCAACTCTAAAGATGCATGATGGTTTAAAAAAAAAGAAGCTGATTTAAACATTAAATGGAAACAAAAACGGGGTCCTCTTCTCTCATCTTCCCTACTGACGATTGTCATAATTGCTCAAAATTACATTTTGGGTCACAGGTTTAAAATTCATGCGACATTTTTTGCTCTCTTGTCACTTTTGTTTGTAATATTTCAGGGTTTTACTCCTACGATTGAATGTTTAATACGTCAGTGCACTGAACTCTACTTTTCTACCAATTAACCCCTGAATCACTGCAGCGTTTCCCTAAATCCACACAGACCTTTTTTTGTCCTCACATTAAAAAGGGATAAGCTGCCCCAAATAGGAAAGGGGGGTGGGAGGCTAACCTGTTGGCAAACAGTGAAAAGAGTCAGAAAAAGGGTTTAATCCTTATTAGGCTAAATTCAGACTAAGTGGCCTAAAAAAAAAGGTCCTTTCAAAGGCGACTTTCTTTCAGGGAGTGTAAACTCTTGCTGGGTGACGTTTCTGGCTTAATACTGGAAGCCTTTGGGCCTCATAACACTGCACTTGTTGCAAGCTGAGGGTGTTTATTTTACTTTACTTCACTCACACTTGAGCGTAGCTACGTAGTCGGGTTTATTTACTTCTTTGTAGTTTGACCTTGTAGTTTGTTTTACTTCTCTCAAGGAGTTGTTGCTTGACACGTGCGATGATTTATTTGTCGACTTTTTCTACCGCGTGGCACTCCCAATTGTTATCCAAGTTACATGAGAAGCCTAACATATTTACTTTCAGAAGTGGAGCATTACATCCGAAACATATATTTAAGATGAAAAGGGGAAAATGAAGTAAGAGGAAAGGAGATGGGACCAGAGGAGAGAAAGAAGGATGAGAGTACGAGGCAACATCCCATCTGCTTCTACACTTGCAGAAAAGGAGAAAAAAAGCACAGCAGAAAGTATATGTTCAACTTCCTAAAATAATAGTGACAATATGCGAATATAACAATTACTGAAAAGTACACAGCACTAATTAATAAAGTACGTAACAAAGTGCTCATCTGTAAACACCTGAATCCACACACTGTGTGAGCACACTTGTGTATAAAACATTTCTCCACAAGAATGATCAGTAGGGCTGTGAGAAGACAGACATCTGCCCTAGAACCCCCACGTGTGCAGAGGTGTCCTCTGGTTCGATGGATATAATGACCATTTTTACTTTTAAAGGAAGAATGTGGACGATTGTACCATGGGAATGGCAGCATCATGCTTTGGGGCTGTTTTGCTACATGAGGAACTGGTGCACTTCATAAAACAGATGGCATCAAAGAACATTATGTAGAAATATTGAAGCAATATCTAAAGACATCAGGAAGGAAGTTAAATCTTGGGCAACATCTGATTGGTCTTCCAAATGGACAATAAGCCAAAGATTCCAGCAAAGAGGTTACAAAGTGGCTTCAGGACAATAAAGCTGATGTTTATTGCTGTGTCTATCACAAACCAGTCTTGTGGAGGAGTTGTAGGAAGATCTGAAAAGGTGTGTGAGAGTGAGGGGGTCAACAAAATTGACTCTGTTCTACAGGTTCTATCAGGAGGAACAGACCAGAACTCCAACAAAGTACTGAGAGAAGCTTGAGGTCAGAAACCCAAAAGGTTTGACCCAAATCACACAGATTAAAAGACAGATTCCCCTTTTACTGACCAAATGTATGTAAACATCTGAATTTGAGGAAAAATTCAAAAAAATGTTCTTGGCAAGGTTTCTGGCATTTAGCGAATAGAGATAATTTCGCTAATTCTAACTAAACTAAGACAAGAAAAGCTTTGTCTAATGTAACTAAATATCAAGTTTCAAATCCACATGCTTGTATGTACGTTTATACTTTCTGTATGTCTAACTTTGCTAGCTAGCTCTGGATAGGTTTTTCTCATTTTCATGGAGAAAATGTCCAAACATGTCATGGTTTTTTACTATAGACTCCAGCTCAGACAGCGAAACCTGACAATGACTCTGGAAGCAGAGACAGAAGTCATGTGCTTCCCTTTCTCATCGATACGCTTTGTGCTCTTTAGTATTGTTTTTCCATTTGTCTAATTCGCGCATCAAACGGCCTTCCTCTTTGTATCTGTAACGAGCTTTGACTAAAACATGTGCCGCCAATTTTCCCAAGTCTTTAAAATCAAAATGTGTCATTGAACCTCTCTACCTCTTTGTTCATCTTGCTTCTCTGTTTTTTTTCTTTTCTAACTATCGCTCAATCTCAAAAGCAAAATCCATCTTAATTGGCTCCAGAGGGCTTGAGGAGACTTTATGTCAGTGGTGATGAGAGTCCTGATTGGTCTAGAGGCTCAGGCACCCAGCAGACCCTTGTTAGTGTGCGGGGTCCTCTTGCCTGCTCATTAGTCCGATGAACTCGTTTACAGACGGGGGGTGACAGGGCCTGTTTGCCAGTGTAGAACAGAGGAAGTTGGGGGATATGATGGGGAGAGGAAGACGAGCACAGAAGAAATGAGAGTCACAGTTTAGTGCTGTTAAAGCTGAGCCTTCTCCCCCATGTGCTTGTAAAGTGTTATTGTTGCGGATCCATTACTCTGTGATCAGTCTAGCGAGAAACGACACGAGTGTGGCAATCCATACCAGGTGTAGACAACCGCCGGCATTAGTTTATGTATATTTGATTTGAATCTCCCCTCTAAATGTATTGTTTGATCCTATGTACATGTGCCTTATAGTACATTTAAATATCTGAAAACTAGGTTGCTTTTGTGAAAACCTCTAGCTTGTCTGCATTGCTGTGTTTGGTGTCCTCTCCCATCTTTCTCTTTGCAACACTCTTATTCTCTGAGGTTTTGCTGCGATGACTTGAATGCAGTCTTTGGATGTTAAAGGGCCAGTATTATGTCAAATTTCCAATTTTACATTTTGTTATAAAGTTATTTCCACATCAAAACATACCTGGAGTGTTGCCTTGATTCTTTCATGCATGTTTGAGAAATCTTTTAATCTCCCGTGGCAACCATTCAGATGTGCAAAACGACTCCACTGAGCTCCTTCAGACTAGCCAGCACCAATTAGCAAACACCTAGTGGAACTGCACATCAGCTGAGCTCATTAGAGGAGCTACTTCTCTCTGAAACGCTGGTAAAAAAGTTGCTAAAGGTTTAACAGGGAAATCATGATGTAAGGACCTCCTGAAAGTGGAGTTCCAGAAAGACCAGGAGTTTAAAGAGACAGTGGCCCAATTTCAAAGTATTAAGTTACGAAGTCGATTCTTTTGACATATACAGCATTTTAATAACAGGTAACAGTTACTTAATTGTGCTATAAAAGGGAACTTTATGCCTGGAAAATACATAATACTGCCCCTTTAAAAATCCTTGAACATCAGCTTTAAGCCAGAAACACAAAATTTAACAAATGTTAATATCACTAAAGAATCCATAAAATAAGTTTCCTTTAATCACCTGTAGGGATAACTTTTTTAATTGTTTAATGTATAAACATCCAGCTTTAGATCTGGAATGTGAACGTAAGGGGAGACTGTACTCTGTGTATGTTTTTGTGCATTAGTGTTCTGTTCACAGATAAGCTCAAGTTTTTTTCATGAATTCTATCAAGTTCTTCTCATTTTGCTTGTCTCGCGTCTGTTCTGATGTTGATGGATCACCTCTCTTCCTCCCGCTCATTAATTTCATCACCTTATCTCCCACACCACTTCATTTGACCAAAAGGTAATAATAAATCCCTCATCCATTATCCTTTAACCAAGGCAGCCACGCGGAAATACTTAATAACAGGCAACAAATTGAACTTCAGTCCCTTCTTTTTTCTTCCGAGGACGCACAGCACATTAAACACAGCCTACAAATATGCATATGCCATTCATCAAACTCCGTTTATGAGGAATTTTCCAGCACTTCTTCTCCCTTCTTTTTTTTCATAGTTTGTCAAATAAGCATCACTGGTATCTGGCACAGGCTTCTCTCTTCTCTCTGACCAAATATTCTTATCAGCCTAAAACCATGCACACACTCTGGGCTTCACAGCAGCAACGGCAGATGAGAGGCTCATTTATCTTGCACCGCATTCCTGATAGTCTCACCGTCAGTTGCCATGCTCTGCGATTCGGTTTCGAATAAATTGAATTTGTGTTGAGGTGACTTTCCACCGTTTCTAAAGAAGCCTGGTTCAGAAGTTAAGAGGTTTTTTTTTTGTTTTGTTTTTGAAAAGGAAGGAGAGATGGAGAGGCACAGTCCCCGAGATTCAGTGGTGACAGTTTTTTTTAGTGAGTGTGTGTGTGTGTGTGTGTGTGTGTGTGTGTGTGTGTGTGTGTGTGTGTGTGTGTGTGTGTGTGTGTGTGTGTGTGGTTCCACATGGCAGCCACAGTCACCCGGCCCCTCTTCATACGTCCTTCTTCATTTCTGTGGTCTTTTGGTCGTCTGACAGAGACAAACGACAGTGCTTCAGAAATGAGCAGCGGCCTGCCGCACAAACAGGTTGAGAGGAGGAGGGAGAGCCCCGCAGCCGCTGCTCCATCCTTTGTTTCCTGCTTGGCTGTGTTCTCTGGCGTGGCGCTTTAAATTGATCTTGTGGATGTGCGAGAGCCGAATCCATGGATACTGTTCCACTCGAGATAAAACATCAATACGCTCTGGTTTCAAGCTGCTGGACAATTTAACATTTTATGTCTTGAACTTTTTGTACTTCTTTTGTCTACTTCATCCAGAGATAGAGATAGATATAGAGATATAGAATAAACTATTAATTCACAAGGGGAAATTGCTTTGTTGTTGACGAGCTGGTCTCGTATAAATTGTTAAATATTAATGAATACAATTATTACCATATGGCATGTAAATATAAAATAAATAAAATGTATCATGAATATATATATAAATAATAGTAATATTAAATATATTTAAATAATTAATACATCAAGTATGACTTTAAAGAAATTTGACTTTGTAATTTAACACATTGAAATTGGGCCTCTGTCTCTTTAAGAACCTATTTCTCTTCAGAAAGTCCTCACAACATGGCTCCTCTATTAACCCTTTATCAACGTTTTTACCGGCATTTCACTGAGAAGTAGCTCACATAATGAAATGTTTGCTAATTGGTGCTGGCTAGTCTGAAGGAGCTGACCGGGGGATTTTGGGGGAGGGTTGAACCTGCAAACGGAGGAGCTGTGCCTCGAAGGCGGAGCTAGTTTCACCCAGGTGTTTTGTACATCTTAATGGTTGCCGTGGGAGATGAAGGGA
This sequence comes from Micropoecilia bifurca, assembly GCA_903067075.1. Classification (NCBI taxonomy): domain Eukaryota; kingdom Metazoa; phylum Chordata; class Actinopteri; order Cyprinodontiformes; family Poeciliidae; genus Micropoecilia; species Micropoecilia bifurca. The sequence goes on from CAEGAF010101584.1 coordinate 18,734, forward strand.
TTTCTCAGTCATGCATGAACTAATCCAGGCAACACTCCAGGCATGTTTATGAGGAGGGGATAACATTATAACATGATGCAAAGCTCAAAGTGGATTTTACATCACACTGTGAAAACAAAAGTTCTTTTACATTATTTCTGGTTTCCACTGTTCACATATATTTTTTTAAAGCTAACTTATATGTATGTAAATGCAAATGTGATGCTGCAGCATTGCTGTTGCTTTGATTTCACCGGGCTCATGTCCCGCGCTGCGTCGTCCCAGAGGAAGGTGGAGCAGCCATAACTCCAACTCAGACAATCACCTCCACACCACCGTAATTTGTCCAGACGTGGTCGGAGCAGCGAAAGCATTACGGGTCGGATAGTTTGTCAGCGCATGTTGTCGCCCTCCGTGCTTTTTCATCTGCAATGGAAAGGGACAATGATCTGAGGAACATAGTGCTATTTACAGCGCTGCAGTAGATTCATGGTCCTGGAAAAAAATATGACATCTGGCATCCTCCACTCCTGTCATATCTCTGCAAGGAATCAGGGGATGGGAGCTTCATCAGTTCCATGTCGGCTGACTTCCTGACACCCAGAGTGAGATCTTAGTGAATTCTGGGAATGGAATAAGTCAGCTGCTCTGGTGGAGGTGAAAGGTCATACTCCATTCACTCAGTATAGACTCACATTTTATTTCCAGAAAAACAAATGGAGAGCTTAAAAAAAGATCCAATTAGATCTAAGAATCCGTGTTCAGACCTACAGTAATAAAGCACAAAGTGGCAACATTTGCTGCCTGTTATGTTACATGTATGTTTATTATAAATGGTTCATTGTGCGATTGAACAGCAATGCTGCTAAAACTGACTTCCTTGTTCTCTGCAGCATTTTTCTCCTATTTCATAAATACAGTCCACATTCTCTTGCTGGCTTTTGTTCACATCTGTGCTAATATGTCTGGATATTTATTCCTCTTATGAGGGTCATGTTTTATTCCGAACATAATGTCCTTGTCCACATTTCAAAAGCTGAACAAAATATATTATCACTGTTCCTCCTAGTACCTCTAAAAGTAATGATGTGTTTATAACCTGTTTTCTCTTCTGGGGAAAACACTGTTTTATACTTTTTTGTTGTTTTTCTACATAAATCTTTCACTTTTCATTACTTTAATTACTACAAGACTACAAAAAGGCTTTTTTTTTTTACAAAATTGACCTTCATCTTAGAATTTTTATAATTTTTTAAAATCAGAATTTGTAATTTAACTTGAAAATTTTGACTTTTTTCACAGAATTCCTAATTTAATCTCAGATTTTTGATGTCACTCTCCAAATTCTGTCTTATGATCTCAGAATTTTAATATTTTTGTAATGAGAATTTCTAATTTCATTTCAGAATTTTGACTTCAATTTCAGAATTCGGACTTATGATGTCAAATTAAAAATTTTTTTTGCCCTAATTCTGACTTACAGTTTCAGGAAAAAAAGAGTCAGAATTCTATGACTAAAGTCGGAATTCTTTTTTCTCTTCCATGAATTAGAGTTACAGACAAGTACAGTAAGTCTGATAAAGTACAGTCTTACTGTAATGTACAGTCTTACTTACTGTATAATGGGGTACACTCTACTTTATCATATTTTGGTGCTTCAGAACTCTTTTCCTGGGCAGCTCTCCTTTACTGGTCCCAGTATATGAAGACGGGTCGCTGGTGGCAGCAGCACCATCTAGTTCCTCTGTGCTACTAATCCGTATTTAATTGAGCTCCAGAGACTCTGAAGCCAGACTGTGATGCAGGCGGCTCTAGCTCCTCTGAGAGACACTGTCCTCGGTTAAAGGGTCTCAGCTGGTCCCGTCTGCTATCCCCGCGGCTTAATGAGCTCTTTAACTCAGCTCTGGGTCTTGGTTGGCAGCTCAGATTTAAATATTTCTGAATAATAACCTTCATCTAAACCTTTCTCCGACTGCCCCGGTGGTCCCCTTCTTAGCGTCCGAGCACATCCCTGCATGCAGCCTCGTCAGGGGACGTGTTTCCACGTGAAACAAAAAGCCTGGCTAACAAAGCAGTGCTAAGTAGGTTAGCAGCAAACCTAAATGCTGCATTATCTGGAGCAGGGCGGAGCTGAAGCTTTGGGTCTGTCGGGTTTGGTGACGCGTGTCAGAACAAGTCCGTCTGACATCACTACAAACCCCAACCCAACTAACTCATCCAAACGTCTGGAGCACAGGGACAAGATGATGTCTGACCTCTGAGGCAGATTCCACTATGGAGACCCACAAAATAGTCGCACTGCAAAAACAAATCTGCCTACAGATTTTTAGATCTAGCTTCTAGTTCTAATATCTTACTAAATATGAAATACAATAACTTACAAGTGATTTTTCAGGAGGAAATAGGAACTTGTTTTAAGTTAATTCCATATTATTGATGAAAACGTTCTTGTTCTTGATGGATTATTTCACTTGCAAGACATTTTTCCCATGTTATAAGTTTTTCATCAATATTAAGGAATTATTGATATTTGCATTAGAAACTAGACAAAAATGACTTTGGAAGGTTTAGTTTGTGCAGTGCAGATGTTCACCACACTGCATAAATACATAATCTTACAAAGTATTCTGGTCTAGCTGCTTATGTAAATATCTTTGTACACTTGAAATAGGACTATAAATTAGCTTGTTTTAAGTAAATAATTTCTTAATTTTGATGAAAAAGTTTGAGCTAGACTGTCAGATTATTTCACTTATAACAAGACATGTTTCTCTTATTCTAAGTAAAATAATCTGCTTATTCCAGAACTTTTTCATCAATATTGAAATATTGACTCTAAACCTAGTACATCTTGCTGAAAAGTTTTCAAGTGTGCTAAGATATTTCTACTGGAAACTAGAACAAAAACGTAATAAGATTTAGTGTTTTTTGCAATGCAGATGTTCATCATAAAACCTTTAAACTTTGTCATTCCTATCACAACAGAACTGGATTGAACATTTCCTCGACTGCTTCTTTCTGACTGGCGCCGGTTCTTCTGCTAAAACATTCGCTTTTTCATCCAGGCTGATCAATATCAGACATTCGTTGTGCTGCGCCGGTTGCCGTGCCGTCACTATTATGATCTAAATGACAAACTGAGTGTCGGTTCTCATTTATGGAAACAATGAATGAAACTCTTGGTTGAAACGCAGCCGCGCGCTGACCAGAGATCTGACCAGCCTTTTTTCTCCTTTTTCTTCTGTTTTCCCAGATATTATCCTACACTGAAGGTCTTCATGGAAAATGGCTGTTCACAGAGATCCGGGCCGTGTTTTCCAGGCGTTACCTTCTGCAGAACACGGCTCTGGAAGTGTTCATGGCAAACAGAAGTACGACTGAACAAAACATTCACCACAATTTTAAATCAGTACACAGTACATTTAACAGCACAGTGAGCTGTTAATGTTTTTAAGCTGATTGATAATTTGCTGATTTATTGTGTTATGTTCTTTGTATTCTTATATTTCTGTGCAGCGGCCGTCATGTTCAACTTCCCGGATGCAGCCACGGTAAAGAAGGTGGTCCACAGCCTTCCTCGTGTCGGATTGGGCACAAACTTTGGTCTTCCTCAGACCAGGTCGGACTTTCTCTGCCACTTTGTTTTGAAATTTAAATCATACGAACTTTCGCCCAGACACAATTTTCTTCTTGCACACAGATCCTCGTTGGATACAAACTGTACCAAAAATTTTTGGTCAAGTTAAGAAGCAAAATGAAAACATCAGCACTCATTCTCAGTGTTCGTATCATAGCTGTAGTCAGTGTTGCTACTTTAACCAGATAAGTCTGCAGGCAAATTTAGGATTTTTCCAGATCTGGATAAGCAAGAAAGAGAAAAACGTATTATTAAAAAGTGGTTATTTTTCCAGGCTGCATTAGCCATCCATCCAGCTGCCTAGTTAGAATATCAGCTTCTGCATGTAAAACTGCAGGAGGAAGCTGACATAAGACTTTGTAGCAATACATTCCTTTTTAAAATGCAAATATCTTAATACACTTGAAATAAGACAAATTTTTTGAGCTTTAAATCATATAATGATGCTATTTTCTCACAAAAAAAGCATATCACGAGTGTTGATTTGATTATTTCACACATGTTTGAAAAATTCTTTAATCTCCCTTGGCAACCATTCAGATGTGCAAAATAGCTGGGTGGATCTAGCTCCGCCTTTCTGGACAAAGCTCCTCCTCTGAGCTGCAGTTTCCAAGCTTCCTCCCCTGTGACTTCCACACTCGGCTCCTTCAGACTAGCCAGCTGCAATTAGTAAACATCTGGTAGAATTGTACATCTGCTGAGCTCATTATGTGAGCTACTTGTCATGGAAACACTGGTAAAAACCATTGTTAAAGGTTTAATAGTTGAGTCATGTTGTTTGCAAAGTCAAAAACCTAATTTCAAGATGGAATGTAATAACTTTTAAGAATAAAATCTTGTTTCGTTGTTGGAATGTAAGTCTTTTTTAAAAAAATGACATTTATAGTGAGAATCGTCTTATCAGAAATGATCCCATAACAAGCTAGCTGGTATAGAAGGAGTGTGTGTTTGTGTGTGTAACAAGCACAGGTTTAAGTTGTAAGATTTAACTTGTTTCTACCAGTCATTAATCACAGTAGCTTATAGGCTGCGTAGCGTCTGCCACTACAGAGCCTGGCCGCAACGACGCACATTTTCTATCTCACTGTGCCACAGCATTCATTAATGTTGGAAGTTCATTCTGTTTGCCTTTGAAACGCTGCTTGTGTCATGTTTTCATTCAGTTTTTTCTTCTCCACACAAATCATTTTCAAGAATAATCTTTAGATCATCAAAGGTAGAACTACATTTCAAACATTCTCATGACATTCTGATTGGTTCACCAGTGTTTGTACTTTAATTGTGAAGGGAAAGGGTAAAATGACAGTCATTTAAATTTAGTGTATTTAAATTTAGAACATTTTCTTTCCTCAGAGGTTTAATGACTATAATCACACACTCTGACATTGATTAATTCCATCATTTTCTTTTGTTTTAATTGGATTCGGGTCGTTCATTTTTTTCCCCCCTGCAGCATCTATCATGCTGCGGGCCATGTGTGTGTACATTCAACCTACATGTACAGTTCATTTGTCTTCTTAATTAGCACGATTGTAAATGTACAGGGTTTTTTCTTTTTTGTTGTGCTTCATTCTAATTGTTGTTTCTACTCCAACCTTTTCATTTAAGTCCTTCTGATTTTCCTTCCAGGCGTATTTCTTTGGCCACGCCCAAGCAGCTCTTCAAGACTTCCAACATGATGCAGCGCTGGCAACGCCGCGAGATATCTAACTTCGAGTACCTGATGTTTCTCAACACCATCGCTGGTGAGCACACACTCCTCTGTTGTGTGCTCACAGACTGAACGTGTAAACTCTGTTTCAGCCGTGATTTGATGGTCCATGTTTCCTTCTTCCTTTACGTATGCAGGTCGCACATATAATGACCTGAACCAGTACCCGGTCTTCCCCTGGATCATCACCAACTATGACTCGCCAGAACTGGACCTGACCCTGCCTAGCAACTACAGAGACCTGTCTAAGGTAACGCGCCTCAGGCTCGTCCGTCATCGAGCTGCGTTAAAACTCTGTATAAATTTTGTAAAGTATGTTATGACCATTTTTTGGTCCATTCTCTCCAGTATACTGCAAAAGTTAAATTCTTTCCTTTTGTAGTTTCAGCTGTTTACTTCGAGTTCCTCTGGAATCATGCATGCAGTCTTTGGATCTTAAAGGGCCAGTATTATGTCAAATTTTTAGCTTTACATTTCCCTCTTCAAGAACATACCTGGAATATTGCCTCATTTTTTTCATGCATGTTTGAGAAATCCTTTAATCTCCCATGGAAACCATTCAGATGTGTAAAATGACTCCACTCAGCTCCTTCAAACTAGTCAGCAGCAATTGCCAAACACCTGGTGGAACTGAGCATCTATTGAGTTCACTATAGGAGCTTCTTCTCAGTGTAATGCTTGTAAAAAGATTGTTAAAGGGTTAACAGAGAAGCCAAGTTGTGATGGCTTCTTGAAGGCGGAGTTTCAGAAAGAGCAGGAGCTTCTTAAAGAGACAGAGGCCCAGTTTTAAGGCATTGAATTACAAATTCAGGATGCCTACTTGACTGAACTAAAAAATGGCACTATGTGGCTGTAAAATACATAATAATGTTCCTTTATAAGAGTTCATGATTGTTACTGATTCTGGAAAAGTGTGGAATTTAATATGGATATTCTTCAGGTCTGGATAACCATTGAAAAGTATTAATGACATATCAGGTCTGATATAGAAAATATCAAGGAAGCAAGCAGCAGAAGTCCAATTGAAAAAAATTGAGAGAGATTCAGAATGTTTGGAGAAGCATCTTATTGAACCCCCGGAGATTCTGGTGTTAATCTGCTCTACCATTGGAAAAAGTGACACATGCACCTAGAAAACAACATGACAGAGAAAAATAATTATAAACCACATATTTAACTGTGTTGGCTGCTGCATTGCTGGTTATATCCAGAAAAAAATCTAGACTCTTAATGCTTTGAGTTTATTAAGCCAAACGTCTTCTTATTTATGCCTTGACCTTCCACAAAACACCAGGAAGTGAAGTAATACTCACAGGTAGCTTCAGGCAGCCAGTTAATGTGTGTAAAATCATCAGATCTGCCCAGAGATGCTGCCTGCCTCATAAACTCTGACTCCTGTGGCTAAAACTGCTTAAATGATTCTCCTCCACATTGAGTGCGAATATTTACTTGCATGAACATGTAAAATATACTTTTACACGCCCACACCCACCGCCTACAAATAAGATACGACTTGCCAATTCCCCAGGTTGTGTTGGTTGTAGGAGGACAAAGGATTAGATTTAGAGTATCAGGTCTGATATGAAAAACTATTTGTACTTCTATTTTTTTGCTATTTTAGGCTCAAGTGTACAACATGGGTTTAAGACCATTATTAGAGCAGAAAAAGAACATTTCAGGCAAAAAAAACTAACTTAAAAAGCTTGAGAAAAATCTTTGACATTCACTTAAAAAAACTTGGAAATTTCAGAGTTTGAAAAGTTGAAAATTTCCATGAAAAAACTCCAAAGAAATGTTTGAGATTAATCAGTGAAATTTTCTAAGTTTTTCTAGAAAAGAGTTGAAATTGTAAAAACGTTGAAGATCTTTGACTTCTGAGTTTTCTGAAACTCTTGAAAACCTGAAACTGTTTATATTCCAACCAGATGAAAATTTTCAATGCTTAGAATAAGACATGTCTGTGGAAAATTTCTGAGATTAATGTCAAATATGGTGAAAAAAATATCTCACCATCAAACTAAAATCTAAACTAAATATAAATGACACCCTATCATGAATCAGAGAAACATGACAAGCCTAAAGCTGTTTATACAAAGACCAGTTGGAGAATTTCAATGAGTAGAAGAAGAATACCTGTTGCCTGTTGTTTCTGTGGGGCTCAGCACCGCCCCCTTATCAGTGAGGCACGGTACTTTGATACTCACACTGTATTTTCACTCCACATTTATAACCAAACAAACTAAAAATTAAATATGTTAGATTGTGGAATGTCAGCATATGTAGAACATGTAATTGTACACAGACAAAGGTGATATGAAGAGAAACCACAATACCTGCTTTATTCAGTAGGTGGGACAGGACACAGCGCCACCAAAGGTGACGGATGGTACTGAACTGCAATTCAACAGCCAATGCATAAATTCAGCAATTTTGATTCTAAAAATGTTTATATCACCAATAAAAAAAATCAAATTAAAGAAAAGTCAGGTGGACAAACTGATTTTCTTTTAATTGCTGGCATCTGTTTTACTTCTCATGTACCAGCTGTTAGGATTACAGGTGAGGTACTGCCTCCCCCCTTCATGAGTTTTTGTTTCTTTGTTTGTTTTTTTTTTTGTTGTTGTTTTTTAAATCTCTATTTGTAGGACTTCTTCTCTCTTTATGTGCTTTGTTGTTTCCCCCCCGGGAGGCAGAAATATGGCATCAGGCGCACAAGCAGACATTTGCTCGATTGCCTGCTCTCTCCTGAGCTCATTCCAGCTTCCTGCTCCTCCGCTGCAGATTTTAGACAGCTCAGCCTCTGAAGTCGGTGAAGCCTCACAGCCCGGGGGAGTTCACTAAAAGGAGGAGAAAAAGAGAGACGTTCGGTCCGAAAGAACACACACACTAAAAAAAAAAAACAGAGAGAGAGGAGGAGAGCATGTTACAGAAGAAGAACATCATCATTTACAGTTCTGTCACTCCTTTCGTCTTCTGCCGCAGAGGAACGGAGGGAGCAGGGGCCAGTCAGTTTTATTCATATTGTGTGTGATATCAGTGTATGACTACTGGACCATGTCAGACGGCCGTGTCTGGTAAACGGCAAACACAGCTAGCCATGCTCTCTCATTCATCCCCCCGCCATGCAAGGGCTGCACCAACGATTCCTTACAACTTTTCAGAGATGATTTTAGTTTTGTGTCTGTATCTGCGCACTGTTCACTCCCACTGCGTTTGTTTTTCTCTAAAGCTTTGTTTCCGTTTTATTGTCGTTCCTCCTCCCCCCGCGTGTATTTGACCCTCCTCCTGCAGCGTGTCACGTCGGCGGTCGTCTCCTGAAGAAACAGGTCATCTGCGAATCCTCCAGTGACATTGAGAAGCCAAACTGCCATGAGTACGCGCGTCATGCGTGTGTGTGTGTGTGTGTGTGTGTGTGTGTGTGTGTGTATGTGTGTGCCACACACTCGTCATTGCCAGAGGCCACACAGAATTTATGTCCCTGGCTACCAGAGCTGTTTCGCCCCCGGGGACTTTCTTATCATAAACTTTAGTCTCAACCCAACATCAAACACCAACTCGAGAGATAACATCGTAGCCATGGTAAACACCCACCGCCGCTTGTTGGTGCGTTTTGCTATAGCTCTCTCCACTGTACATCACAAACCTCCAAACCCATTTTTTTTTTCAGATTTGTTTTTTTTTTTGTTAGGTATGTTACAAGTCGATCTTCATCTCCTCGGGTTGTTTTATTTTTAAATGTATGGTTCTTCGCAAAAGTATTTACTCCACTCCAAGTTTTTTCCTATTTTTTCATGTCGCAGTGAAACACTTTCATTGGTTCACAGGCCAACACAAAATTACGATTAATTGTGAAGTAAAATGAAAATAAAAATATTTCACAAACAAAAATCTGTTATGCAATGACATATATTTGTATCTAGCCCATTTGACTTCTTTATGAAATATAGTGCAAATGGGCTATATTTGCACTGGCACACTATTCAGTAGTGCCAGTGCAATTACTGAAAAAAAATTCTGACTTTAAACTCAGAATTTTTGTCAGAATTCTGAAAAATACTCATCCATGTGACGGTGTGGTCAATCCATACAGACCCTTCAAGTCAAGGATAATAAATAAAACATAAATCTAATTTCAACAAAGGCAATAACTTTATAGACTCATGATAGATGTTTGACTTGCTGAAGCTCTTTTCATGGCACAGTGTATTGATGAGCAATACTATAACATTATTTTATCATTCCATATAGAAGTACATTACCATATAAAACAAGCCACTACTTTGGTTAATCTTTAATGTCCTCTTGTATTACGTGTGATTGGAAGACATTAGAAGGTTATTTTTCAATGATTTGAAAAATAACCTTCTAATGTGTAATATAATCAACGTTTTCCAAAAGTTGGTTATATTACACATACACATTCCTTTAAACTAAACTAAAACCGTCATGCATCGCAGGCAAACAAAAGAAAAATTGGCATTTTTTTGTATTGAAGCAGCTTACAGCTACAGGCTGTTCTCCTGACTTCCTATGAACCTGCGCTCCACTACATGGTTTTATTTAAACAGCCATAACTTCTCCACACAACTGAAATGTTCTCTCCTTCTTGTCGACAATGTCATTCTCCAAGTCTTCTGGCTTTTCGTCCTTCAGGGCTCCTTTTATTTATTTTTTTCTCACTTCACATAGCCTAACATTAGCCGTTAGCATGTCTGGCGGCTACTGTACGTTCTGCATCAGCTAACTTTGCCTGGCTTTAGTCCAGCCACATGATTGGTCCACCATTGAACAATTTGCATTGTCATTGGCATCTTTTCTATATATTGAAGGCCTATATCGACCGTTTCTCACATGTATTTTGTGGAAAACACATTTTGGGATTTTTTTAATCTATTGTTTTATCGCCAAGCTGTGAAGTGTTCATCATTATAAATTCTATAACCTAAAACACTCTCACATCTTAAAAGGTAAAATCATCTAGTTGTTTTGTAGCTTTTAACAAAGCCCAGAAAACAATTAAGAGCACACTTTATCTATTATGTAGTCTGCATGTACACACAGATAGCACTATGGAAGACTTATTGAGCGCTCTCTGTGCCTTTGTGCTATAATCTGCTCCTCACAGCCAGATCAGCTAATAGTGTATTGATCGTGCACATGCGTGCTCTGTGTGCTTGTCCCGCAGGGCCTCTGCACCATTTTCACTCTTTAGATGGGACATTATACATAAACACTTACTTCAAACGGTTCATGTGATTTATGACTCAAAGTCTTGAGTGATGCTCCAATCACTGGCGAGCCATTCTAGTTCTACGGGGCTGACTCCATTGTTTTATAAGCACGGTACCACTGGGTAATGGTCCTGTAATCTCCCCCCAGGAAGCTGCTGATAGTTCTGTAAATGAGTGGTTTGCTTTTGATACAATTTAGATCTCCGTGTGAATTTCACTGATGGGTTCTTGATAGACATGTTTAAAATAATTCTGTTTTGGCAGCCTTTAAAAGTTGGTGGAATGGCAAATTTGAAAAGGATTCGGGCAGCCAGTTTAGTGTTTTATTTGACTCTGGTTCTGATTAGAGTTGCACTAATCCAGGTTTGGTAGTCAATTTCCAATCGGTTTTGTGAGTTTAATCTGATTATCCTTATTTGTTCTGCTGTGATTTCTCTTTAAAGCTTCTACAAGTATGTGACTTTTACAAACAAGTATTTTTTCCATTTTTGTTAAAACTGTCGCCATGTCGTGACAGTATAGTATAAAACAGATAATATGTCTCATACTATGAGCTACTATTGTGGTCATAAGAAATGCACCGTTCCCAACCAAAAACAACCAATCATAGCCAGGAGGAGGGTTTTAGTCATGTCAATCATTTTTTTTGTATGCTCTGCTAAATGTGGCAACAAATGAAAAATAATCTGCCATTCCAGGAAAACTGTTTATCTGCTGTCATTTGTGGCCAGCTTACTAGCTGTAGCATTCATGGCAGGCTGTGTTGTGGTGAACCAGCTGTAGCGTAGCTCTCTGCTCTCTCAGGAGCTCTGCCTTCACAAAGTCATCACAACATGGCTCCTCTACTAACGTGAAGTGTTTCATTGAAAAGTAATTAGTATGATGACCTCAGCAGATGTGCTGTTCCTTCAGGTGTTTGCTAATTGCTGCTGGCTAGTGTGAAGGAGCTGAGTGCATTTTGCACAGCTTTCATGCATTTCTGGGAAATGCATGAAAGAATCAAAGCAACACTGCTTGTTTTTGAGGAAAGAACAATGTTATAATATGTTGTAAAACTAAAACAAGTTGATTTTCCATGATACTTCACCTCACTGATGCTGAAAAAAACCTTTTCTTTTTCTTTTTTTGTTAAATCTGAATATCATGTGACTCTGGCCACCAGCTGGTTTCTAGTCCTGAGGTAGACATCAGCTACAGTTTCCTTTTTTAATGCTTGTCCATGTGATTTTTGCACAAGCTGTTTGTTTGAACAGCTAACGTCGGGACAGCTTAAATTTCCCAGCGCTGCATCAGTTTTAAACAAGAACCTGATCATGAATGATGCATGGATCCTAAATGCCGAATACTTTCGCGCAGGTCCCCGCCGCTCCACCTTGTTTATTTGCTCTTTGGTTTCCATTTCCTGCGAGTTATTCCTCCTCCTCCTTCCCCTCCTCGTTTCCCTCGTCTTCTGTGACGGAGAACTGATTAAAACTAATCCAGCATTAATTTTCTGATGCTTACCTCTTCAAAGCGTCGGGTTTGTTTCCGTTCCGCGGCTCGCTCTTTGGTCTAATTAAAACTACAAGATTGGGTCATTTGTCTGCGCGCTCATCAGAGCGCCGCAGCCTTGCCACAACATATTAGGCCAATCTGCGGTGCAGCAAGCGGTGATGTACGGCGCCGTCAAAGCTGCTACGTCGGAGCTACTGTAAGCTGAGAGCGCCAGCCCCACAGTAATTTACAGCAGTAAACAATGTCGGGATGGAGTGGACCGACGGCCCCCACATGCACTCACACACAATTCTCCCTCTCTCTTTTTTTCTCTTCCCCCCTCTTGTCACTGTGGCACTTTCAGTCTTTCTTTTTTTTTTATTTTATATGCCTCCTCTCCCTTTTCTTTTTTTAATGAGCTGACTGTTATTAGGGCTATAAATCAGACCAATGGGTGTGATGTATAATTCACAGTGTGTACTCAACCACCCCAGCAGCCCTGAGGAAGCCGCGCAGTGCATCACTGTCAACGCGTAGCCGCGCGGTGCCGTGCGCGGCGTTTGACGCTCAGTCAGGAGTAATGTTTACAAAATAACAAACCAGAAGCACAGATAGAAAAAGAAGAAACATCCACCGAGGTGTGCAAAAATCTATCCCAGTGCACATATATGTTTGTGTGTGTGTGTGGAAACACGTGGCCCATTACGCCCACATATAAAACAGTAACAATAGCACAGATCGATAACACAGAGATGGCCTGGATGAATCTTGCTGTGATATGAAGGAGATCCAATTGATCCACAGCCTGCAAGGCCCCTCATCCTCAAAAAGCCATCACTCCATTACCATTGATCTTTTCTCTCTCTTTCTCTCTCCCTTTGTGTGTGTGTGTGTTTGGAAATGTGATGGGTGGCTCGGGGGTTAAGAGAATGAGGCATGTCCAGCAGAGCACTAATAAAAATTGAACCAGCCTGAAAGTGATTTCTATAAATGAGTATTTAAACAATAGCCAAGCGAATGACTATTGGCTTTTCTTTTCTTTTTTTTGAGATCGATGGGAAGTTATTGCAATTTAAACATTATTTTCTTCACTGCAAGCAGAGCAGCAGTGTGTTGGATGAGGATTAATAAAAGCAGAAATTAAAGGCAGCCCCAGGTTTTTGCCGTATTCCTGGTAGGCGCTCTTTCATTGGATCACATTAGTTTTCTCTGACAGACTACAGCTGCAGGGGCTCCTTTTCACAGCCTCTGAAAAGCACTCTGAGGGGGGGAAGGATTGATCCTCGTCTAAAGGAAACATCATCTAATATTCATTTCAAATTGCACGTCGGTTGCCCGCTCCGTTTCCCGTGCAACTGCAGCCGTTGTGCTGCAGGGAGTGGCCCCTGTTTATTCACAGTAAAAGCCTCTTTTATGCTCACATTCAGATTCATTCTGTTATGTCACACTGCAAAAAAGACACAACCTTACCAAGTATTTTTGCTGTGGTTTCCAGTGTAGGTATCTTGGTACATTTGAAATTAAACAAAACTAATTTACAAGTAACTTTTCAGTAAGACTTGGGAGCTTGTTATACGTCCATATTTCCTTAAAATTAAAACTCAGACATGTCTTTCATGTTTTGAGTGAAATAATCTGCCAGTGGTACTAGTGATGCACTGATCCGATATTGGAACATTGCGCCTGATCCGTAAGGCCAGATCTATTTCTATGCTTTATTATGTCATGCTTTATTTATTTTACATTTTGTTTAGAATTCTTTATTAGACTTTTTGAAGGTTTGTTGCCGTTCATTTCTTGCAAGTTTGAGGGGTATAGTCAACCTATTGTTTTTTCCAGTTTCTTTATTGTTTATTTTGGCTGTTTTCCTCCTAATTGCTCAGCCTGAACAAATTAAAGTTTTGTTGTTTTACATGTTTGACCAAGCTTGTGAAGCTATTGGTGTATTTAAGTATTCTGTGCTATTGCAGATTTATCAAATAAATTAGTAATACATTTATGTCTGTGTTTAAAAAGAAAAGGAAACATTTAAAGTCAGTTCTGCACTGCCTTTTTATGGATCGGATCATATCGGCCAGATTTATACTGGCAGATAAACCTCAGATATCGATATCAGTATCAGAAGATAAAAACGGGAATCGGTCCATCTCTAAATGGAACTAGCACTTTTTCATCAATATTAAAAAATTATCGACTTAAAACAAGTTTCTTATATCTTCCTGAAAAGTCACTTATAAGTTAATTAGGTCTTATTTCAAGCGCAGCAAGATATTTGCACTAGAAGCTAGACTGAAATTACTTGGTAAGATTTTATATTTTTGCAGTGCATGCAAAGCCATTGTAGATGACATTATGGTCGAAGATTGTATTTGTTTTTAAATCCATGTCTGTTGTTTCCTTGCAGCCCATTGGAGCGCTGAACCCCAAGAGGGCGGCATTCTTCTCAGACAGATACGAGTCCTGGGAGGACGACCAGGTGCCCAAGTTCCACTACGGGACCCACTACTCCACCTCCAGCTTCACCCTGATGTGGCTGCTCCGCATCGTGAGTGAAGCATATTTTATAGTCTCTTGCAAAGCTATTTGTTCCCTTTAACATTTTTCACATTTCGCTATTTTACAATCCCTTTTTTGAAAGTGTTTACTAGATTCTATGTGATAGGCCAACAACAATTTGATTAGATCTGTAAAGTAGAAGGACGTTGCACTGCACAAAAACAGTACTGGCAGATAACTTCACTAAAAATGAAGATATTTTCCCATGTTATAAGACAGCAGGAGGCTTTAGTTAGATGAGGCTTGGAGCTGCAACTACAGTGACGGTACATTCATGTGCATGCCACACCTTTAAGAAGTATTATCCCTCCCCTTTAAATATATGCACTTCTATGTGTTGGTTTGTAAAATAAATACCAGTAAAATACATAATCAGTGATTGTAAATTGAGAAAATACAGCATTGTTTCACTGTTTTCACTGTCTTACAGAGACCAAATGTACTGACATGAATAAATTTGGCATTAATCATAATGCGAGTTGAAAGTGCTCCATCATTTTCAGCCTTCTTAGCATTTGCATTTGGTAACAGGTTAGATTGACAAAGATAATGCAGTATTTTAATTCCACAATAGAGAAAGCCATACAGTTTCAGTAAGTAGGTATAGGAAAAATATATCTGTATTGGTATCGGTTATCAGCCAAATGAGTTTTAATATACTAACATATAAGATATCGACCAAAAATCCAATATCATGCATCCTTATTTTTTTCTTTCTTTTATGCTTTTTCTGATTGTTAAATTGTTAGAATTTGTAATGACACTTGTCTTAACAGCCAAAAATCTCCAGCTGAACTACATACTGTTATTAGCATTTTTTTATGCCGTGTGTGACCTTCATCCCAGAATTTCTTTAAATATTGAGTCTCTGAGATAATCTTTCATGTGCTCATTCTTTCATTATTCTAAGTTTATTCCTTTAGCAGTAAAGTGTGCACCTTCTCTCTCTTTCTCTCTCTCTCAGTGCCTTTGTTAAATGTGTGCCATCAATCTTCTCACACTGCACTCATGGGAGAGGGAGGGTACTAAGTTTTTTCCACATGCAGTGTTTTTTTTTCTTCCTTTTTGCTCTTATTGTCCCAGTAGCTCACTGCCTCCCTAAAGAGTTAGATCATTGATCCCCACACATCATTAGCCAGCTTATTCTAAAGCCACTGTAGTAACGACACTCACTCACACGCCTCTTACTAACCAGGCGAAGGAAACTAATTCTCAACTGAATTTGGTTTTGTGCTTATATATGTACTTTCATGCATTGAGTGTTGTCACCCAGTGTGTTATTTCTAAAGATGCACCATATATATAATTGTATAATATACATGTTATTTTATGATATATAAAATATAATTTGTGACCAAAATTTAATATTTGTCTTACAGAAGTCATTTTATTTTACAAATGCAAATGTCAAAAATGAACACTTGTATTTAACTCCATGCTTAGGCTGGTCATTCAAATATCATTTCCTCAGTATAGCACAATTTTAGCTATTGCAAATAAATACTAATAAATAAATGTTGGTTTAAAAACTATATTCTGTATCTGATTTTATTGATATTTTAAAAGAATGAACTTATTTTAAGCGTCATTTCCCTCCCTCATATTTTGCCTGCTTGCAAAAGAGCAGTATTGGAATGAGTTTTTCTCAAGGTGCTCACAACATGAGCTGACCTTCAAAATAAAAACAAGCTTAACTAAAAATCATCTACAAATTTGCATGTAGAATTAGAAATGTACGCACATTTTATTTCCAGTTTTCATGAGGGCTTGTTGAAAAGGTTCCGAGGTTTATGCTAAGACATTCAGCCTTTCTGAAATCTGATGAGGTCGGCTCTGAGTTCGCCCCTTTGCCAGTTGGACGAAACATCCTCAAGGCAGATGAGCTTGTAGCAGACAATCTTAAACCAATGAAAGGACCAAAATGAGTACAGGCAAAAGACCAGCACCCAGTGATTTTTGTATTTCCATTACAATAGTTCGCAAAACATTGTCGATATTCAAAAGAATACAACTTCGCAATTGCGGTGTTTCATTAAGTAAGAAATACAATTAAAATCACACATGAATAAATTTGGTCATGTGACATTCCGCAGCATCATCAACTATTTCCTGTCTTCTCCTTCTCTGTCATTCTCTGGCTCCCCTGAGGCAAAACAAAGTCTTTCTCTTTCAGTTTTGCAAATGAAGCCAGTTTTGTTGCAGCCAAATTATCCACCTCATCATAGCACCAAAACCTTAAGTTGGAAAATTAATTTTTCAAAAGCAAGTAATTTCAAAATTTACTTGCTTACATTGAGCACATTTAGTTCCGAAATGTCAAATCGCGCAGTGTGTTCCTGATGTAGGATGTTTTTAATGCCTCGCTTGACAATATAAATCAGACTGAAAGAAGTTACCTTTGAATGCTCTTCAGTCTATAACAGTAAAAGCCTTCATGTCAGACTGACCTGGAAATGGTGCGTTTACTGGTCAGAAGAAAGATGTGATTTTTTTTTACTTTGTGACCAGCCCAAACACCCATCTGGAAATATCAAGACAAAAATATGACCATTCTGTTCAAATTAGATTTCATGTTGGATTTCTCTCTTTTTTTTTTCCTCATTTGATTCCGGATTGTTCATTTTGTGTGGAAAGACTCAATTTTGGTTCTCATCTATTTATTTATTTTTCCAATCTTTACAGGAACCCTTCACCACTTTCTTCCTTAACTTCCAAGGAGGGAAGTTTGACCACGCCGACCGCACCTTCTCCTCCTTGTCCAGGGCCTGGAGGAACTGCCAGAGGGACACGTCTGACGTTAAGGTACGGTACACAGCTAAGCTCGCAGACTGTGGATTTGCAAAGCAGATAATGGGCTAAGAACTTCAAGAAAATGAATCCCTGTTGATCGTCCCAAACAAAGCAGAAAAAAAAGTTTCCTAAGAAAAATGTTGCGTTCTACCTAATCATTGTCCCCCACCCCAAGCCCCCTGCGCTATGAAAGCTTTCTGGTCTTGTGATCAAAGCGATAGGCTAATCCTCATCAGTCTCAGCTGTCTGTCTCAGATTCAGCCAGCTATAACATGGACTGTTGGGCCCCCAAAATCTGTGCTGATCTTTTCCTTTTGCCCTTCTGCAACCCGGGTCATTCTCATAGTGGCCCCTGGTGCACGCTTTAACTGCGCTCCCTAAAACATTTACAACTACAGTTAGACATTCACTGTCAGAGCTGGGTCTTGCTTGCTTTCCTGGCACTGGGTCACTGAAGGGGGGTGGGGGAAGTAGTGGCGTTGGGGGCTTTGACGCTTGATTGCATTCCCCCTCACCCCCTTTCCCCCCCGCCCAGATAAAACATATGGATTGTATTACTTTGTTGCTGGCCAATGCTTGATTGCGAAAGCCCCAACAACAGCCCTCGTTTGCTCTCTCGGTCTAGGCCTGTCAATGTGGATCAAACTGTGAGAGCTCAACGTTTAGATCAAAACAAAGAGCAAATCTGGTCCGCATCAGTTTGTTTCCTCCCTCAGTTAGAATTTTAGTAGCTCTGAATGAAGGTCCGTTGACTTTATCCACCTGGCTGGGCGCATTCTTGTTCGAAGAAATAGAGGAATTAGGGATGAGATGTATCAATTAGGTATGCTAAGTACGCCGCTTAGCTTCTGCGTTGGGTCCATTGATAGCAAGCCACGCTCTCTTTGCCAGAGGCCAAAAGCCCTCTCTGTTTTCTTATGCTACTGGAAAAGACTGGGTGATAATGGGTTACAACACCCAGATTTAATGCGTCTCTAGCCTGGGTGACGCTGGAATGACCTCTCATCCCCAATCCCTTGACCCCTAGACTTGGCCCAAAGGCATCGGAGGGGGAAGCAGAGGAAAACTGGACCGCTAGCAACAGTGGAAGTGTAGCAGGAGAGCCTGGGGGCCAAAGCCCCTTCTAGTGACCCGTGACAGGACAGGATTGGGGATCAGAGGGGCTGGCCTCTGACCAAGAGAGAGCAGAGGGGCCACCGCACATAATGGTCCTCGCTAGGCAGGCTTGAATATTGGCGAGAGAAGCCTATGAGGTTTTGTTAGTGTGTGTGAGTGTGTGCGTGTCTGATGTGGGCAACCTCCAACTCAAATTTACAGCAAGCAGCAGTTGGTGAGCCTGGGTGAGCGAGAGGCCTCGTTAAGGCGTTGACCTTTGAGTTTTAGGTCAAGTTTTGTGAAGTGAAGGGATTTCAGAAGTGAGGAAGTTGCTTTGTTGTAAACCTACGAGTTTGTTTGCTCATTTCTCTGCTGAGGGGAAAACATGAGCATTTGATTTCAAAGGAGAAGAGATGGAGATGAGTCTCACACCAGAGACTCATCACACCAGTGGAAATAACAAACATCCATCCATCCATCTGGAAAGTTGAAAGTGCAGCTGGAACATAGTCTGGAATATGAAATATGGAAGTTGGTTTTCTATCCATCCATCATGATGGATGCATGAATTAATGAATGGATGGATCTATTCATCCATCCATCCATTAACCATGCATTCATGGATTGCTGGATGGTTGGATCCATCCCTCGTTTGCTTGGATGACTCCATTAATGCATCTATCCATCCGTTATCCGTCTGTCCGTCTCTCCATCCATTGCACTCCAAAATTCTTGCGTTTATTCTTCAACCTGTTTGCTTAAAAACTGCATGGAA
The DNA here is from genome assembly GCA_903067075.1 of Micropoecilia bifurca. Classification (NCBI taxonomy): domain Eukaryota; kingdom Metazoa; phylum Chordata; class Actinopteri; order Cyprinodontiformes; family Poeciliidae; genus Micropoecilia; species Micropoecilia bifurca. The sequence continues at coordinate 37,981 of CAEGAF010101584.1, forward strand.
GTTGTATGTGATTTTGAAAAAATCTGAAATTCTTGCAGACAAACACACAGGAACCCTGAAAGTGTGTGTGTATTAGGTTGCAGAACTTCAGGCAAGAAATTGAGATATCGGTGAGGCGACTTTGTGTACGACTCTCCAACGGAAGAAAAAAAAAATGTGGTTGTACTTCCTAAACCTTCCACATGTTTTAGCCAACGAAAATCCTGGCCCTCACCAAAGCTCATCAGGAAATAAATACGTCAGTTTTTGGAAGTGCATGTGAAGATGGAGGGGGGAGTAATGTTTAGATTAATGTCAGCGTTGCACATTTTGCGCTCCACTTTACTTGCAGCCATCCAAGAACCGAACCGCTCTGTGTACTGATTGTCTTTCATTATGATGGACACGCAAACAAAAACAACACAACTGAAGGCTGGAGGGCAACTCTGATTTATCTGCATGTTACGAAACCCTGACATGATCCTCATGTTTATGCTCACTGTGGCAAGTTCTGCTTGGTTAGGAATGACAAATGGCTAAACATATAAGGTTACGTCTCCTATCAGGGACGTCTTTATTCTTTGCGATCCCTGAGTTTGAAAATGTGGTGTTGTGTTGTTCCTGACAGCCAAATAAAACCATCATAGTTCAAAAAATTTTGGCTTGCTTTTTCTGTCTGTTATGGAAAAACAAGAAAAATCGGATGTAGACTTTTTTTTGTTGTTGCTTTTTTTTCCCCCAGCTGATTTAAACATTGAGGGGAAAAATGAAACTTGGCTGTCAGTTTTTTTTCTTTGTCAGTCTTTATAATTTGGGAAAAACAGATTAGTGTTGATCATACTAAGGACAGAACCCACTAGTGGTGACGGCAGCCTGCGTTTTATATTTTAGGCTCTTTCTGTAGGGCTATTTATGCTAATTTTGTTGAGATTTTTATATTTACACAGTAAATGTAACTCTTTAAGACTACATAATTTAGTTTCTAGTTTGCAAAATGTCATTTGGTTTTGTGTACGCTGTTAGTGGACAATGTCTGAGTGACAAAAAAGTCAAATAATTTTCATGATTTTCAGAATGAACTTTTTCATCTCTTCAGACTTAAATGTTGCAAAAATCATTGTTACTTCATCAAACATTTTCATCTTACCTTAAATGTAGATACTACTGTCTTTATGCACTGGTTTTGCAAATAACATTAATCTTAAGTTTACAAGTCATGTGAGTCCTGAGTCAACCATAAGTCATAAACTTCAGGCTTTTTCTTGAGTCATTTTTGCCAAATGTGTATTTTTTAAATGTAAAGATCATTCTCTGTGTTGAATTACTGCTGTTTGTTTGCAGTAAATATCAGTCCAGGTTGACATTTTAAGGTCTCTGTCCTTTGACTGTGCCTCAACTCTCTTACCAAAGGCTTGTATTTGTAAGACAGTATGCTATACAAAGCTATACAATTTTATGACACTGGCCCTTAAGGACTGCAGTTAAAGATCCCTGGTCTATGCAGATGTTGTAGTTTGGAGATTGATTTTCATGTAAAATACTTTAAAATGGTCTGAAATGACTTCTATTTTATTTTATTTTGTCGTCTCAGGAGCTGATCCCTGAGTTCTTCTACCTGCCTGAGATGTTCGTCAACGCCAACAACTACAACCTCGGAGTGATGGAGGACGGCTCCGTTGTCTCTGATGTGGATCTTCCGCCTTGGGCCAAAAGCTCTGAGGAGTTTGTTCGTATCAATCGGCAGGTGAGTCTCATCAAAAGCACAACAGCAAAACAAATAACAGACATGGCCTGTTGTCTTTTCGTATAGTTATGATGCATATAAGTCTTATTTGGCTTGTATATGTTCATCCGTTGAATGGAGTAAGTAAATAAATCACGTCTCTTGAAAGTTTTAGTTTTGAAATTGTGGCCGCGTTTTCCTCTTCTGTTTGAATCTTTGGATTGTAGCGTTGTGGCTTTGGGTGTGATATGAATTCACAGTAGTAATGAGTGCTGATGAGGCTGGGTGTGTTCTGTGACCTGTGTAGTCTGATGAGGGGTCTGTTCTCCAGCCCACTGATGTGACCATGCCTCTCTCATTAATCACACACTTGTGTTCTGGCTGTCAGTCCGCTCTGGGCCATGGGAAGCTTGTTGTTGTGTTGGAAGCGTTCTGGAGCAAAAATATCATTTACCCATGTCTTTGAAGTTGGAGAGGTTCAACTGTATGTCCTTTAGTTTGTTGTTCCACAGTGGGGAAATTTGTGTGTCACAGCAACAAGTTAAGGAAGATGTTTGAGATTTCTTTGCAGTAGCTTAGCTGTTCCTAGGATTGCTCTCTTCTGGATGGAGAGGTCAGATGTTTCTCAAGTATTTGTTAGTCAATCAGAGTCACTTTCCTCAGCCACCTGTGCTCAGATGACCACAGGTGGCACAGCTGCCTTCACCTGCTTCATTGAGCTTTTGGTATTTCTCCAGTTTCTTATATACACTTTTCCTTATTTTTCCATAATTTGGGAACACCACATCAATCACAATGACTGCTTATTGGGATCACATTGTCCAGGAGGTTGACCATTACCAATTTGTATGTTTGTATCTGGAAGTCCCACAGGAACTAAGCTCAGTCATTCTCCAGCACCTTGGGAGGTGATTCCCTCTTCGACTCCGTTCGTACTGAGCACATGTTGTTATGGTTTGTTCTGTAGCCAGCACCGCCACTCTGACCACGCGCTTGACACACAGCGCATATGGCGCCAAGGGGGTACCATAAATTCTGGCTTACAGTTAATCATAATACCATGTTTAAATAAAATGGTGTGAAGTATTTGCAAATACAAAAATAACAAATTTGCTTCAGAAAAACGAATCTCTCCCAGTCTCACCCGTTTCCCCCACCTCCCAACATTTTGTTCTTCGATCCCAATTAGCAGACACCTGTGTTTGAACGTGTCATCCTCCTCTCCTACTCTGCGTGGTTTTTGGTACTTCTTAGTTGCGTTGTTGCAGTGAGATGGTGCTCAATACTGATGGGAAGTTCGGCTCTTTTCAGAGAATCGGCTCTTGTTGTTTATTAGTTTATCCTCCCATGATGACTCCAGTTTCTAATGCCTGAGACATTCACTCTACACTTAATCCCTTGGGTTCAACTTCCTAATGTATTCTTGGAACTTGGTTGTCATTTTGGGTGATTGCCTTCTTCTGTGGGCTTGGTGTGTAGCCTGTAGATACTGGATTTGGGGTGAAATCCACCATGGATGGTGAGTAGCTTTCATGTTTTAACATCAGTGGTATGAATTTCCTCCCTTGCTCCAGGAGAATATCTGATTACTGTCAGCTCATAGCTGTTGATTTCCCAGACCTCCTTCTTGCCATTGAGCTGACTTCTCCAAACTTGCATTACTCATTGCAGGCATTTGGCTGTTGCTGCTTTCCTTGTTGCCTCTATCTGTGGTATCCCAAGATATTTACAGCTGTCCTTAGTATTTGCTGTTCTCCTTTTTTGTGAGTTCAGTTCCCTCAGTGTGGATTACATTCCCCCTTTTTGTCACCATCCAGCCACATTTCTCCAGCCTGATTGACATTCGGATATTCCAGAGTCAATGTTCACACCAATCGTGCGTCAGGCGCATCTGATTTACATTCAAAGTCTATGTGGAGTCACACCAAGGGCCCATCACAACACGATTTGAAGGATTTTGAGCATTGAATGTGTCCAGCACATCCAACGCCTACAGCAAATTGGTTGGCAGCAGAAAACAACGGCGAGAGCGATTTTGACGCGTCTGATGAGCCTCCACACAGACTTTGAATGTAAACCAGACACACCTGACGTGTGAAAAACTATGTAGAGCAAAAATGTCATTCATTTACATTCAAAGTGCACACATCAAACTTGGCAGCTTACAGCTTGATTCATCCATGTAGAGGAGGTGACCAATTATCGCCTCCACTTCTGAGATGGTATTAATTGCCAGTCTTGTTGGTTATTTGGCTGAGGAGGGCACCGTTGGTATGTGATCCTTCTTTCTCCCAAATAACGTTCTAGTATTATTCAGTCTCCAACCTTGATGAGCATCTTCATTAGTTTCTCAAATTTGTGAGGGAACCAGAGTAACCCCTGTCTGAGATAAAACATCGCAGACAGGGTCTGCAGCAGAGACCATCACGCAGGTTGAGGTGATCAGAACTGTAATCAACTAAAAGATTGAGTTGTGTTGAGCCTATAGACTTCATCTTACCTGTCCATATCCCCCACATAACGCTAACACGCACTGAAGCATTAAGCCTCAATGTGGTAATTTCTCCAGCAGAAGAATTGCAGCCATTTAACAGCACAGACCATATTCACAAACCACGCTGGGGGACGAGCGTAGGCAGGGGTGTGTGGGTGGACAGGTCTGTGGTCATGACAGATAGCTGACATTAGAGGGTGTCAGCTGGCAACTGTGGTACTGTTGTGAGAGAGATGAGCATGGCGAAGGGGAAGAGAGGAAGAGTGAAGGAGTTAATGGGCTGTTTGGCTCTCTTTAGCACTTCTGGTCCTAATGGCTTCACAACACAAGGGTAGACAGCAGGAATGAAGGCGCAAACACACGCCGCTGCACGCCTGCTTACAAACACACACATGCCGGCTGTTTCCACTCTGGTTATGAGCCCTAAATGATTAACAGCTAATTAGGGCTCAATCTGGAGAGGCCATTAAAAGCCTCTCTCGGTAAAGGATCGAGGTGCTGTGCAAAACGGCAGCTTGTTTTTGCTATTGTGAGGAGACTTGCAAGGTGGGTAATAAAAAAAATATAGGAGAAGGTATAAACATTCTATCAAACTGCAGCCTGGGATGTGGCGCTCTGCTGGTCGAGGTGTCATAGTTCATCAGTGATGTTTAGCAGGAGGTGTGTTGCGTGGCAACAGAGTGGCTCAGTTTCATCACCACAGGTTTGAGTTTTAGACAAATTTCTCTGCGGACAAAGCACCTCAGCACTCTACGATAAGCCTGCCCCGGCACTCGATTGAAGCTCCTACATTGTACTCAAATGCACGCTCCCTTTTTCCAGGCCTATCATGCACACACCCCCACACATCAATGAGGAGACACTGGGGTCTTAAGGCCGCATGCCACAGAGATCAGGAGCTGCTTGTTGCCTTTACCAGGAGGTCAGGATAGAGGTTAAGAACTTGATCCCTCCTCCACTAAATAACTACATTTTTCTGGGGACTGTCAGCTCCTTTTACATTCCTATATATATGACCACATCGCACCTCGCAGTAATGCTCACTGTTAACTCGGTTGCTGGTGCCGACTGGGAAATTTGTGTTTTATTTATATTCACATCAGTGTCTTTGTACACCATCGTGTCTTTTCATTGGAAGAGCCAGAATGGAGCATAAACCAGATGTTCGTAACTTGTTTCCTGCTGTTCTACAGTGATTGTTTTGGAAGAGGGAATCCAGTTTATCAAAGTACAATTGTTGTGCGAGAAAATATCTTGTAGTTTGTACTATAAAGTCTTTAAAAAAACGAACATAAAAAGAATACAATTAAAATACGGGCAGCGGTTACAGAGTGAAAAAAAACAAACACCTGTGGTCTCCCTGTGTTCACATACTGACTGTACTATGTTGCCATTATACACATTTCAAAGTGTTTAGAATTGCAACCGTTTCACCAAAGAGACTCTTTAACTCGTTTTTGATATCACTGTTACTGGTGTGTAAATTTATAAATAATACTAATAGTAATAATAATAATAAAAATAACAATCAATGTTTAGCCTGGTGGGGGTGCAAGTGAAGCCTGGAGGCCCACCAGGCTTACAGTACACTGTGGGAAACTTTAGTAATTTCTAATTTATAATCTCTGTCAAAAGATCAACAAGATATTATTTTTCCACTTGAATTCGCTCACTATCGACAACCATTGCACTAGTGTTTAGAAATGTACAAGCTCCCTCCAGGTTTTTCCTGCTCATTTCATGTTTAACAAAATGTGGGAAGTGTAGTTTCGGAGACTCAGAAGACAAAAATTCACTTGTAGCCACTCTTGTGTTGAGGCCTTCAGCTTCACCCAGTCAGAAATCGGGACTGTTTATATTCATCTGTCATCCCAACAAGCTGCTGAGCTGCTGGGACCTTCAGAAGATGGTTCCCACAAGCCTCCATGTCTTATTCTCACAGTAACCCTCACAGAAGCTCATGTGGGGGCTGAGGTAAACCACCGCCGGTGCTCATGCACTTGTGAATGACTGACTGACTGAGCATTTTTTAACATCGTCTAGCCCAGTGCTGCTCCCTCCACCAAAATTTGGTTAACCATGTTGGGCTAGCACTAATGTATTCCCTTGGTGTCTCCGCTAAAAGCTTTGTTGTAAGATGGGAACTACCATGTGGGGCGTGGAGGGGTTGGGGGGGTGAGGGGGGTTATCTGGCTAATGTCAGACAGCGCTCACTGTAGGGGTATTGTCATGCATAAGGCCAGACATGTTTACTGTGTGCTCAGTGTTTTACGAGCTGTCCCCCCCTTCTTCTTTTCCTCCCTCTCATCTCTGGAAGCCTCCCTGTTCAGTGATGTAATGGAGGAGGCTAATGAGAGCCTGAGAAATGGGATGATCTACAGTTACTGAAATACTCAAAGACTAATGTTGTCCTTCTTTTTTTTTTCCTTCTCTCCCCCACACTCTCATTTCACTTCAGCCAAAATCAACTTAAATACTCTTTTCAGCTTTGCTGTGTTTTTACGCTCGTTCTGCCCAACAGTTTGTCTTCCTGACTCACTGTTGAACTGTTGCACTCGAGTCCTTTAAAATGTGATCATTGAAATCGTCTTTCTGTTTGTTTGAAATGAACTGAAGAAAAATGTTGTTATTAGACTATTTGACTGTAGCTTGTGTTTGTCAAGCTTGTCTAGCTTATTTTATACTTTCTTGGTTTTGACTGGTCCCTGTGGCTTTCAAACACTTATTAATTATGGATGCCTTACAGACTGAAGGGGTGACCATCTTTGGTCTGTTGTGTTGTCTCTAAACCTTTTCAAGACTCGCCTCAACACCTGCCCAATGAGAGACTCAATTCCTGCAACAGTGAATAATAATGAAATGAACCAACCAACCAGTCAGCTCTGTGATAAGAACCCAACCAACCCATCGGCCACTTTCATGATAATGGCACAGCTAACAAAACCATCCAACTGACTTTGGAATAAAGGTAAAGACCAACCAACAGAGCACCGAACCAAAGAACAAAACTAGATAACAACTATCTCAACAACTATCCAAATAGTTCTTCCTTCAGATATGTTGTTGATGTGGTTTATGCCATCAGCTTATCAAAGTGGTGATAAGTTGGATACCTTAATCGGCCTCTCAACATGCAGGAAGATAGATGGGTTTCCTCTTTTTTGGTGCCTGTTAGCAGTAACCAAGATAAAAGTGAAGATGATTGAAAATGCAGTTTTACAAAAATGATTTGTGTGTTTGTGTTTGTTCACGTGTGCGCATGTGTGTGAGTGAAGGAGTGTTTGAAAGGTACTTTTTAAACATTGAGCTTTTTTACCATTACTGTATGTGGTGCTTCATAAATAGGGATGCACCAATCCACTCTCTCCTGGTACCAATGCAGATCTAAGGTTTAATGTCGGCCGATACTGATCCCATTCAGAAAAGCAGCAGTGAATTAAACTTGAAATGTTTCTGTTTTTTATTTTTTACACAGACACATAAATGTACTAAATAACAAATTTATTTGATAACTTAAATACAGCAATAGCTTCACAGACTTGGTCAAACATATAAAAACACAATTTTAATTTGTTCACTCAGTGCAATTAGGAGTACAACCGCCAATGTAAAATAAATAAACTGAAATTGACAAAAACATCAGATATAAACTATAACAAACATTTCAAAGTGTTCAGAAATTGCAATTATGGATCAGGCACATTGTCACGATACCCGATGTAGAATTATTTTCAGTATCAAGACCGATACAGATACCAATATCAGATTGGTGCCTCTCTACTCATAAACTTAATTTCATAAAAAAGTAAATACTGAGTGAGGGAACAACTGCACCTCTCTTTTGACTTGGTAATTTATTCCTTAACCAGTTCTTGTGCTGCAAATTGGACCAAATCTATCAAAGCGTTTGTTTGTTTCCAGTGAGATAATCTTCAGGTCCCCTCACTCAGCTTGTACACTCGACACAAAACGGATACTGTTGCTCTTCAGGTCAGTGAGTGGTTTACGGAAAAGATGGGAGGAGAGGATTATTGCTGGAGTTTCAGGTTCCACTTGCCAGTCAGACCTCAGCCAGAGCACTCACAGTTGTCACCTGTCTAATTAGCCGGGTTGGAAGGGGGGTGAGGCTGAAACACACACACGTATGAATACGTGCGCACACACACGTGTGTGCGCATGTATGAATACGAGAATAAAGGAAATGGTCTAGGAGCCGCATAGATCTTGTTCCTTACGTCGTCTGTTGCCCGCTCACTCTTTTTGCTGTATGCAGTCGTTCGTTGGCGACTTCAAAATGACAATCGTTTTCTCATGTAGATTAAGCAAAACCAGTCCTTTGAACAGCGAGGTTGTCGACCTCAAGTGGAACCAAATTTTCGCCACTTGAAACTTCACAAACATAAAAAAACAAGAAACCACAATATTTAGCAGATTTACATAAGGCCAGCTGCACAACCGCAGCACTTGTGACACACATTGTTGGGCCTCTCATGAACGTTTGCATTATTTTCGACGTGCAAATGAAAGGATTGATTTGTTACGTGGCATTTTAACGTCCTTATAGACAGTTCTCTATAAGTCCTTAAAAAGGTTTTTTAGGACCAGTAAGGGGATGGAGGAAAGCGTTTACCGTCACCTCGTTAAGACCGAAGCAAAATCCGGCACAATCCAGGTCATAAAGCCCACCACAAACCACAGCGACATCCACCAGGCTTCAGCTGCCAGGCCTGGGGAAACACAACAATGTTTCAACAGAGATTATTTAGCATTTTCAAAAGAATCCTATCCAAATACATCCATTATCTGCATATACAAATACATTTTAAGAGGAGAATTTTGATGTAAGATTAGACAGACTTTTGGGACACCTTAATGTCCACCAGCTGGGTAATTGTAGTCACTTGGTGTCTGCTGCATCGTATCCCCTAAATGGGGTTGGTGTATTTTAGACTTCCAGTCCCTCTGAAGTGGAACACATTGAAAGACATAAAGTCAAACTGTCGTTCCTGTTGAGTCTGTTTAGTTTTCATTAGAGACTTGAGGTTCACTCCAAAGTCACAGATGTCTACAAAAGGGAAGAATGGCAGTAACCTGAGACTTGCAGCTTGTTCATTGCAATGCACTTTCACTGGCATTCACCTCTCATGCAGCACACTGGCAAAACTAACACGTCATTTAAAAAGACAAAAAACATTCTCTACTAATTTGAATAATGAGCCTGACTTAAAGCTGCAGTATGTAACGTTTATAAAAAATGTTTTTTACATATTAAAGCTGTCACCATGTCGTGACAGTATTTTATGAGATAATTAGTGAGAAAAATCAATCTCCTCCACCTGACCTATTATGGCCATCTAAAGAAATGCACCAAAAACAATCAAGAGTCGGGAGGAGAGTCTTAGAGCTGTTAATCATCCTCACATCCGATCTGCTCAATGTGCTAATGGCAGAGAAACAACATAAAGGAAAACAGTTTATCCACTGCCATCGGTGGCCATGTTAACTAGGCTTAGCATTCACAACATGCTATTCTAGCTTCAGCATAGCTGAGCATGGGGGAGGCGTGGAGGGTTATTGAGTAGCGCCACAGAGCATGATTGACAGCGCTAAGTCCCGCCTCCTGGCTCTGATTGGTTGTTGTTAACACTGAGAGCTATATTTTTTTCACAAGTTACTCCTCATATTATTCTTTCCTGACATAGTGACAGTTTCATCAAATGTAAAAAGAAAAACATTTTGTATAATTGTTAAATAGTGCAGCTTTAATGCTTATGCTTTGTTTAATTGGACCGTCTGTGTGATTGAGGTGAAATTGTTAGTAAAGTGCTTTTAATGACATTTGTTGTGAATTTACGCCATAGAAATAATCTCAAAATGAGTAGATTTAGAACCCCAGCACTGCAGTTTGACTGAGAAACATTATAATTCTATAAATCTCTGCTTCAGAGACCGCGCTGCGTTTTGATTGTAATTGGAAATCAGAGCGACGTTAAAACGAACACCCTTGCGTTTTAACCATGTAGTTTGTCAAACGCATAACAATAGAACCGAGGATTTCCAGTGGCTTTGACCCCCTGCTAGCATTTACATAAAGCTGTGCTAAATTATTCATTAATTATCAGTCAGTCCCTTGTGGGAGGAGAAGACACACACACATCAGCTGCTAATTGGCACATCAATAATCCGGCCCGGTTCTGCTTTTTGGACGCCACCTCAGGAATCTGCTGTGGGCCCACGCCTTCTGCTCAGATGTCTCCACATTGTGGCGCCGCATGACCAAACGTTTCCACAGCTGGTACTTTGCCGTTTACCTGATGGGCAACAGAAACATCCCTTACCTCACAACTATTAATGGCTTCTTCATCAGATGAACCCTGTTAGATGTATTGTTATTTTCTCCATCATGTCTTTGGCTGTGTTGCGCATCCACAATACCTCACTGAGGAACCACAGGAATAATGACTTGTGGGGTTTTTAAAATATTTTTTACAAAAAGATTAAATCCAGATCAAGTAAGTTGCACTGGATTGCTGATTTAATTTAATGGAAATTAATTCTCAAACTCTTGTCATGACTTCTCCGTTCACTGTTTTCTGGGAGGAAGGATAAACTTGGCTAAATTCCCTCTTAACCACCTGCATCATCTCGCCTTTATTACATAAATAATCCACACATATGCAAACAAAACCCTTAATTATTAATATCCATTAGATATTTTAATTTTAAAATGTTTAAATTATATATATATTTTTTTTATTCAATTTTTTTATTTTAAAAACTAAAAAATAGTTTTAAAAAATTAAAATATGTATTTTTTTTCAAGCTTCCCTAAACACAAACAAATTACACACAAAAAAGAAACAAAATAAAAAATTTGAGATTCTGGCCAATTTACCACAATTTTTCATTTTTTCCATTTTTTTTATCCTGATCATTTAAAATTTTCTGTGCTGCAATCTGCCTGAAAAGTAGTCCTTTCCAGAGATTGAGCTTTTATTCTTACACATCTTACATCTGATTAAAGAATTACAAAGCCATTATTTATGTTCGAATGACAAAGTAAAATTATTGTTTACCGTATTTTCCACACTATAAGGCGCACCGGATTATAAGGCGCACCTTCAATGAATGGACTATTTTAAATCCTTTTCCATATATATAAGGCGCACCGCATTATAAGGCGCATAGAATAGATACCATAGTTATGTTGCCACCCATCCGGTATTGAACGGGACATGATTTGTTCCGTTCACTACAAATATGGATGTCTAATAATAA
>CAEGAF010101591.1:0-36643 GCA_903067075.1 Micropoecilia bifurca
GACTAGTCGCGATGACGTCATAGTGACGTAAGCGCAACAACTTAAAACAACTTGGATGCTTTATGAGCTATTTTCACAGTAAATATTAACCCCTACACCTTCTCCCCTTCTCCCGCTTTTACTAAGTCTATTATGCAGAATTAAAAGAGCAATAGATACATCATTCTCTGCGAGCAGTGGAGAAAATTTTGTTGCAATAAAATTATTATAAAATATATAATTAATAAAAAAAATATATATATATAATAATAAAATTTTTATTACACACACACACACACACACATATATATATGCTCCATACCCCACAGCGGGTTGTGGGGCCTGTGGCCGTATTGTTGGGCCGTGTGGGTTACAGTTTTCTGGATGGGTTGTGCTCCTTCTCTCGCCGGTGGTTGTTTCTGGGTGTCTGCTGCAGTCGGCTGAGGGGTCTAGCATCGTGTTGATGAGTTAGCTTTTGAGGGAAAGCTAACTCATCAACACCAGATGGCCGGTTGGATCTCGGCCCTCATCGGTCTTGTGGTTTGTGTGAAGTGTCAGGCCTGTGTTCCTCAAGAAGCCGTTATGATCTTTTCCTTGTTTACAGATGTTGGAGCCTGCAAACAAGGGAAGGATCTATGCTCTCACACACGGACGCACCCACGCAATGCATATGCGCTTTTGCAGGCCTCAACCACATGATTACATGCAGACATTAAAAAACTGCATCTGGATTACAGCTGCTGCTTTTATGACAGTGGGATAAGGAGGCACATGTAGTTCATCTAGTCCTGCTGGTTTCTGTATTTATCTGTGTATTGTGCATGGGCTGAGATGAATGAGGATAATCAAAGATTGTATTTGGGTTAATAATCTAGTTATGTTTGAATTAAAAATACAGAACCTTTTTAAATAATCCACACATTTTATATCAAATGCAGAGTGTTAACATTACTTGTACTAGGTGATCATGTTCTTTATTTTGCTAGTGAATAGTAGACGGAAAAATACTGCCTGATTAATCAATTTTGAAGATTTCACTGATGAGCTCTTAATTATTCTTCCAATCTGAAGTTCAAGTGTTAATCTTGTTGTCGATTCTCAATAAATTAGAAAATCTCTGTAAATAAAAGTTCTAAATATTTTTATAAGATACAGCAATCTTCTCTTTATTCCTTCTGAACATGTAATAGAGATTATTTTCTCGAAAGATAAATTAATAAAAAGATTAGTTGATAAACAATAATAAAATTTAATTTAGCCTAATATTGCTCTACTAACTTAATGCAGTATTCATAAAAAAATATGTCAGATTTAATGTAATATGTGTTTCATATAAAAGTGCTGGATTTAATTATATTATGTGTGCCTGTTTTTGTTGTGGATCACACAAAGAGTTACTGAAAATCCAGTAGAATCAGAGTATCTTGTTTTGCTCAGACGGGGATCAGCAGGATCTGATTGATTTGGCTGTACCTGCGACTACTCTGTGTCCCCCTGTGTTTTTACCCTGCATAATATTTTTATGAATGCTGCGTATCCTGAAATCGCTCCACACAACATAAAATCGAATTAAATCACCTGGATACAATCTGTAATTGATTACAAGCGTCAAGGAGGAGAGGAAGTGTCATTAATAACTAGACGTGTTTTACAAAAAGAGATGGATTAAGTGATTCTGTTTCATATTGTGTTTATTTGGTGTATAATGCCGCTCTTTAAGCTGGTCGGAGATATCAGCATGTCACATTCGAAGCACGAGTCTTCAATGTGATCCACCGCCGTTTCACCTTGACAGATGCCTTTGTCACGGCTCCCAACAGGCCAGACTCAGACGGTATGTTTTATCGTCGTTGGTTGCTGTATACCAAACCAGGAGCTGGATTACTAAAGCATTAAATGAAAGCACGGTACTCTCCTCTCCACTTCACAGTGTATGACTTTGTTTCAAATCAATACTGTAAATTACTGAAGGCGTGGGCTGAGGATATGCCAAATGATATTCACTGAAGGGAATCATGTTCCCCTGGGCTGTCAATAAAGCAGAGCATGTTCTTTCACTCTACTCCCTGGCAAGCATATTGTGAAAGGGAAAATTTCTACTTTGTTAGATTGTATTTTTCATGAATAACAATTACAGATTTTCATAATTCTTTCCATGCAGTGATGTAGCGTCTCAGTGATTGATCTTTTTAAATCTGCCTACCCATTCTTGCCATCCGTAAGATTAGCTGACAACGCACCACAACACATAATACATCAGGAAACTAAAAAAAAGAGTGTCTATTTCAAGCTTTGTACAAGCGGTTTGTGTTTGCAAAACTTGTTTTATGCCCTGGTGAATAGAGAGTTGACTAAAAAGTCCAAAATGCAGAAATAAAAAATTAAACCCTCACAGCTATAGTTATTTTCAATGACTATGCTGACTCCTGCTGAGTATTTTTGCAAAAGGTAGAGTATTTTGTGTTGATTCTAGTATATTGAAGGCATGACAATCCAAAGTGCTTAGATAGAGGGAATTAGACTTTCTTTTTCATTTACCAAGGCTAAAGAAGTATTTTTTAATAAGAAGTGAAAACATCTTTCTGAAGCAAAAAGGCAACTTAGCTTGACAAACCAAAAAAAAAAAGACTAAACACACAAAACAATATAGAAAAGTGCACAAAGTGCAACTCAGAGAGTGAACAAGCACTTTTAGACACCCAAATACTCAGGTTTTTCCAGTCAGTATTAGGAATATGTTGCAGAAAAGTAAATCACTGAAGTTTTATGTAATATGCTTGTGATATGAGCCATAAGATTTTGAGGAAATAATTTCAATATTAACATAATCCTGCACAACAACCAATAGCACCAGTGCTCCCCAGGGGTGTGTTCTCTCTCTACTCCCGTTCATCCTGTGCCAAAATGTCTCAGTGGACATGTCTGTGAAACTCCTGAAGTTTGCAGATAACTCTACTGTTACTTATCTGATTCAGGACAATGATGAGTCTCCATATAGACAGTAGATAAATCAGCTGGTCCACTGCAGTGAGAACCACCTGGAGCCCAACCTGCTCATGATAGTAAACACAGTAGAAAATATTTGTCCACTTTTATTGTATGATATTGTTAGAAGCAATACATGGTGAAAAATGATTGAAATAAATAAGAAAAACAGAACAAAACACTTACTTTGGTTTAGATTTATTTTCTTAAAGGATAAATCCCTTTACTATGACTTCAGTGCTCTCACTCCTCTGAGGCTTTTAACTGGGTCCATCATCCAGCGGTATGGCCACATATTTCACATCAGCTCTTTAAAACTATTCAGAGCTCTTGTTACTGGGTTTAAAGTTAAGAAGAAATTGGTTCATAGACATATGCTTATCCTTAAACGACATGATAATGTGCCATAGCATTTTTATTATAGAGAGTCGGATTAGTTTAATGGTCATTGGTGAATTCAGGAGAGGACTGATAACGTTATTAGACAATTACTGTGAATTTCACAGTGTGATAATGTTAAGTAATAATGCAATTTTGTCATAATATTTACACAAATCTCAATCTGCTTCCTTCCTTCCTTCTTTTCTTTGTTTCTTTCTCTTGCAGAAGAAGCAGTTTCGAAACCATAACTCTTTAAAATCATTTAAAATTATTCCATCACACCCCAGTAAATTTCCATCTCTAATTGGAATAATTTTGACAGACCATTCCAACCTGTTTCATGTCTTGACAACTGGCATCTTTACTGCAAACGGAAAGTAGGATTTTTAATGACCAGTTTGATTTGGCTCTTTCTGATGACCTTCACTCATGTCTTGACTGAGATGTGCACTACTTATGTCCTCTAGTGCCTGCTGAAGATGTGCCAGCTCAATGTAAATTAAGCAATTTACATACCCACTAATCTTCTACATTCACATACATTCCAATCAAACAATTTCTTCATGCTTAGCCATATTTTACTTGAAATTTATCTTCTGTAACTAAGGTGACCTTGCAACATAAAGATTTTCTTGCATGTTTATAGTTAGGAGAGCTTTCATCGCAAAATCAAAATTAATATGTGCAAATTCAGCAGTATTAGCATCTATCATAATATGAGCCCCTTCCAAGCAAGTTTACGTTTAATAAGTGTCCCTCAAGCTTTGCTGACCCATCATCTTTGAGGAAATTCGCAAGCTAAATAAGTATAATGCATTCTGGGCTGTGAAGGTCTAGCGGTTTCTTCACTGGTGTGTGACAGCCATTATTATTCTGGCTGTCAGGACTACACACATAAGTGAGCAGATGATGCCTTATAAGTAATATCCTGATTGAGACATCATTATCCACAGCCTTGGCCTCATTCAGTTTTCTCACCTTCCTCTGCTCTTTGTAGGTTCATGTGAGGGTAGCTGATGAATTGTTTGACAGAGTGAAACCTTGTGAAGTCTGAATATTTCTGATGAAAGTGGCTAAGCATGCATTCGTACCTCCCTGTTTCATAAAGCTGCATTGATAAGCAAATGATTAAACAGGTTAGTCAGTTGGACATGCTCTTTCACTTTTTATGCTTAATAACAATGTATATGAAATAAATCTCTCAAAGCATCGTATTTACCTTCCATTGTTACTTTCAATCCTTTTCTTCAGTTTTTGTTGCTTTCTACATCCTGCAATAGATAATTTCTTGGATTTTATCTGCACTCATCTGGAGTTAATCCTCTCTGACAGTTTAATGGGTATAGAGTCTGAGAGAGTCTGAAATCTATAGCGAGCTGACAAACAGATAAGCAGAAGAAAAAGAAAAACAGAACTGGGGATAGTGTGTCTGAAATGTGTGACTTGTCAATTTATTGTGTGCGCTTGCTGTGAAACTTTAGCAAAGAGCAAACACAATGGGCAAGAAACTTAGAGCAATGCTCTACCAGGATCCACAACATTACAAGTTAAGAGAAGAAACATAATCTTTACCAGTGATATTTAGTTTTAATTCAGAAAGCTTAGGTTCTTGCATTCATTCTGTCTGATTTTTTTTTCCATGGTTCGTCCCTAAGCTATGGAAGCACCAGATCAGAATTTCTTGCTAAGTCTTAGATTATCTCATTTATATCAAGCTGTACATGTGATGTGTGCAATATAGCATTTTACAAGATGCTGCCGCAGATTTCCTTAAATGTCAACCCAGTTTTATAAAATACTATTTGTGCCAGTGCAACTCAGAAAAGGTGAGGAATAGTATAATATTTCTTTACAAGATAATTTAGTCTTGACTAATCCTACAGATACCCAATAGAAACTGTCCATGAATGTAAAATGTTTGATGAAACATCAATTTTTGAAGTATTTAAACAATATTCTTCCACAGAAACTTTCTTTAGTCCAAATAATGAATACTAGCAGCCTCAGGCCAACACATAGATCTAACTTTAGTTATGCTGCATGTGCAGATCAGCAGGATATATGGGGTTAATAATCTACTGAAAACAAAGGAAGCTGTGATGTGATTATTCCAGGCAGACATTTAGACTTGAAGCCCAACTGCTTACTTTAAACATCCATGCCTTGTTTTTGTATGTCAAAATGTTTCCATGTAGTCTTGCTTAAGAATCTGTTGAACTTTGTGAACAGCTTCTTCCTGCTGGAGAGTGTTTCATTCTTCTCATTGAGAGAATACACATGCATTGTACATAAACAGCTATTTTATTCCTTGATTATTACTGGACGTCCATATTGCTGATCTAAAAAACATTTCTTTTAATGAAGAGCTCAATTTATTTTCTTTAAAATGGAAGAATTGGAATAAATGTGTTCCAAAAACAAACTACACAACTTGTACAGCAATTGAAAAAATGTTGTTTTTTTTTACTGCAACATTCCACAGTTTAAAATATAAAACACACCTCCCCAATTTAGGCTTCGGCGTCCTTTATTCTGGCAACCATAAAATAATTTAGTGAAAATGCCATGAAATTAAATCCACGTATGCATAAGTCATTAACAGTACAAATACACATATTCTGTAAACCTACAGGTGAACAAACAGCACTTGGGAAATCAATGAAGACAAGAGATATTTTTGATATATATATATATCATCCTCAGCAACTATTAGGATGCTTTTTTTAGCAGGACCAGAGAAGCTTGTCACAGTTAAAGGGAGAATTAGGGCAGAACTTGACCAATCAGCAAGACAACAGTCCTAAACATACAGCTAGAGATACGATGCAGAAAAGCCTAGTTAAAGTTCAGTGGTTCATCCATATTAAAAAGCGATAATGCGACTTTAAAGCTTATGTTCCCGTATGCTTTATAAAGTTAACTGAGCTTGAGCTCTTTTGTGAAATATGAATGTCAAGGTGTACATTATGGTAAAGTGATAGACCAGAACATTTGCAGGAGTCATACTGACTCATATGGAGTTCATATTAATCAACACAACACTTTTCAGATTTTCCTTTCACTTCAAAGGTCCAAATGCTGTAAAAACCTATGAAGAATGTGATTCTAAAAAGGCGACTAACTTGAATGGCTGAGTTCTGGCGAAATACGACTCCACACATTTCTAGCAAACATTAAGATGTGCACAAAGGTCTCTTTAAACAACTGAGTTCCCCAGCCAATTGAATGTTTTAGTAGATACCCTATTGTGTTTGCAGTGCACCGAGTTTCAATTTTGCGCATTTTAAATATAAAGATCTTTAATTATTTGAGTGAATATGCTATTTAATGATTAACATCATCAGTTTTCTCATGGTTTTCTAACAATGCAGTCCCTCTGCTGACTTCTTTGGTCTTAATGTCAGACAGGACATGCTTAGCATCATCTCAGTGTCCCTGCTGATTTCACAGTGAAGCCATTAGATTTAATTTGGTCTTTGTAAATGATGCAATGGTAATCCTTCTTCAATTCATGGAAGCTTTCCTTTTAATTACTGTTAATTACAATTTGCATAAAGCTCTTTAGGCAAACTGCTCCTAAAGCGGCTGTAATAATTATACATGTAAATGAATGGTAAGCTGATAAAGGTCCTAGTCGGTTCAATAAAGGATTTATTTTTAAAAGCTGTTTGATAAGAAAAAGTCAAATATGGAGAAAAGCAAACCAAATGTGCTGTGGTTCAGAAATGAATCAATGTGAGAAAAGTGTTTGTTATTATTATTCTGATTATTTTGGCATGCAACTTGAGCATTATTGTAATTTCACATGTAAAATAGACACAGAAACACAACTGTGCTTTTCTTGTTCAAAGTTTAAGTAAATTAATATCCTATGGGATGTAGAAGATCATTCAACAAGCAGCAGAGGGGTTTGGCTAAGAAGTCACAGTCTAAACCTTAGTCAGTAATGTTCACCCATCAGTTTGCATTCAATCTACTTGGTAACCAAATCTGGTTTATAGGATTTTTTGATGTCTGTCCCTTTCTTTATGACATTACAACATGTGCCACAACATCAGAATATGCTTTCTTGTCTACATGAAAAAATGTTAGTTGATAAAGAATCATCAAAAAAGAGCCCCAGCTGTAAAAGAAAGTCATCCTGTTATGTGTGAGAGGAAAAAAGTGGAAGAAATTAGTGGTGCTGTACTCCAAGCTGTGCTCTGATAAAGGATCTGCTGTCCAACTGTTGGAATCACATAACATCCCTTACAGCCATTCAGTCACAACCATGTTCTGGTGTGTTTGTGAACGCGACACATCATAGCAGAACTTTGAAGCTTTAATGTGACAGACTAAACATCTAATGAAATGTGACGAATGGCAAAAAAAAGAAGATAACATTTGTATGACTCAAGTAAAATTACAATTTTATAGATTCATATTTAAATACTAGAAGTGACATTCTGTGTCAGTGTGCCAGGAACTCTGATTTTTTCCTCTAGCCGAACTTTTCTCAACCAAATTCCTACTTTTTTACGGTTTCAGACATTATGTCAAAGTTTCTTCACTTCTTCTATCTGTCACCTCCACCTTTACTAAATGGCACAATTAGGGTCGTCATTATTGCAGGCTGAAAACAAACCTGAGACGTGTCTTTAACAACCCAATCAGCAGCACTAATAGGCGATAGGTTTCGGTCATGTTTTTGTTGGCCATGTGTCTTTGCCAAACGCTGCAGTTTAAAAGGTAGCACTAAATAAATTGGACTCCACTGAGATAACCATGACTGAAAACTGAAATCGCATTTGATGGCAGTCATTAGCTTTGCTCTCAGGCCAAATACATCATGCTGTCACTATTTTGGCCCACAGAACCTATTAGATGCCATTAGTGGGAGCAATTGAAGGCAGCAAATTACCCTTGTGCTGTGCACATTTCTACATTAGTGTTTTAAATTTGTTTGTTTTGACAGAGAATTTGAAGCCTGTATATCAAATGTGGGTGTTTACAGTTTTATACTGTCATATGTTTGTAGTACACAAAATCTAACATCTACAGTTTGAATAATATAATCATTTTATTCTCTTTGATTTTTGACCTTCGTTGAGAAGAATTATTCATGTTCACTATATGAAGCTTTGCAAAGTAGCTGCAGATGTGAATGGGTTGTCTTACTTCTCAGTTTATGTTAAAACTGTGCACCCTTGAGCGTGATGTTGAACAATTCTTATGCAAAACTATCTGGGTCAGATATGCAACATTTAAATGCTTAGTCAAAGAAAATCTATTTATAATTTACACTGATACTTATTTATTTTAAAAAGCTTTGGTTTTTGTAAAAAATAAACCAAATAGAAATGAAAAGATCCTTGATTTGAAATAAATGCCCTCCACATAAAACAAGGTCATATTCGCAGTATTTTTAGTAAGTATTCATACCCTTTGAATATCTTCTGTCACGGCTTCAGAGATCCACGGCTCAGGAAGGGACATCTGCTGAAAGGATAACGTTCACTTCTGTGTGTGTAAAGGAAAGTTGACACCCTTAACGCTCCATCCAAATGATGAAACATGGTTGTGGCAGCATTGTGCTGTGAGGATGCTTTTTGTCAGCAGGGCAGTCAAGCTTGTTGATGGGAAAATGAAAGGAGCAAAACAGGGAAATGTTGGAAGAAAACCTTTTCGAGGCAGCAGGTGACTTCACCTGCTGCAGAGTTTTTCCTTGAGTTGTAAGATGTTTCACGGTCAGAATTTATTCCAAAAAGTATTTTTCTGTCACTTCACAGTGATGCTACTTTCAGTCACAGTGTAGTTTTGTATCTTAGCAGAATGTAGTGAGGTTTGTGGGTTTAAAGTGAGAAAGCTTCATTTGTTAGGCACTTGTTTAAACACGTGCATGTGCACATATGCTGTCCTGTAATTTTTACTTTGAAATCTAGATGATGATGATTGATGATTCTACTCTTAACCACAGAGTGAACTCAGTACCTGACTGCATGCCAGGATAGTACCACATTTTTAAACCCTACTGAGAATCCTCCTTCGTTCTCAGTCGATCTCTGACAGGGCTGATAATCACACACATTGTACACAGATCCTCTGTGGGGCTGTTGTGGCTTTCTGACCCTCTTTGGCCCCCACGTCCCACTCCGCTGTTTGTGATGGCTTAGTGACAACGCCTGTCAGGGGAGGAGTCTACGACCTTTGCTTAACTAATGGGTCCTTCATCATCCCCCTGTGCCAGTAGCATGCGCCTGGTGTTTATTGCTCTTTATTTTAAATTAAATCACAGCAGTGGCCATCCATCATGGTCTTCCATGACCTTTACTGGAGGTGATCATTTGCCCCTGAAGAAGTCAGGGTAAAGCTTTAAATGCAACCTCTGGACCAGAAGACACTGTTTCAATAAACCATGTCGGCTTCATAAGATCTCACAAATGTCTGAGACATAAAAATATTTTATTATATAAGTTGTAAGCAATTTTAATGTGATTTAGAGAAAAACGTTGCAAAAATATCTAAGCAACGGCACATATGAATAGGTTTGTCCGCAGGTCACACATGTCTTTGCTGACAGTATCAATACCGTTAAAACATAATGAATGAGTAATGAATTCATGCAGCTGCCAGTTTTAATTACAAGTCTCACTGTATCATAACTTGACATTTATTGTTCTGATTTTAAATCTTTTTTTGTTTTTTCCCCAGCAAATCATCTTTTTACTTTGTTTCTGTCGGTGAGGTTAATAAATTATTGTTTTGATATATTCTTGAGTCAGATCAAGAATATATCTGTTTGGTCTATTATGTTAATAGAGTAAAGCAGCCAATGATGTGAGGTAAGTAATTGTTTTAAGAGTGCTGTATGCCAATGGTAAAAGTCAAGTTTTAACATTGCATGAAGCCCAGTGAAGACAGGAATGCTGATCACTGCTGTACTCCACTTTCCCTGCTGTCTCTCACAGTGCTCTCCAGAGATCAGCCTCCCCACATCCCTCTGGCTCTGCTGTGATAAAAGATCTGCTCTGGGGGAAGAGTTCCCCAGTAGCTGAAAGGCTCAGTCCTCTAGGTTCCCTTAGATAAAAAAAATTAAAGTTGAAAAATAACAAAAGAGTCTTTTCTCCCACTTACTTCAGCAAGAAGTCAGTTTTACCCCATGAATCATATTCGTCTTTATGGTGCCTCACAGGCCTGTGGTTCAGCACAGGATGGTAGCGGGAAGAACTGATGTAATTATATCTAAGTGAGAGCAGCGTACAATCAGAAGGCACCATTTAATGTTTTTGACTTTCATACCTTTGAT
Organism: Micropoecilia bifurca; assembly: GCA_903067075.1. Classification (NCBI taxonomy): domain Eukaryota; kingdom Metazoa; phylum Chordata; class Actinopteri; order Cyprinodontiformes; family Poeciliidae; genus Micropoecilia; species Micropoecilia bifurca. Next base: position 10,631 of record CAEGAF010101591.1, read on the forward strand.
ATTTTTTTGCAGGCTTAAATAAGCTTCCGTCTTTCTGTCTGCAAATGATCCCAGTTTGTGATGTTTTGCTCAATCTCTTTTGAGCCCATATTACTTTTGTGCATTGTAAAAGCAGCATTCAGCAGAGGAGAGTGCTTTTATGGCATCTTTTTTAATGGATCTCAAAGAAAAGGGACCAATTACAGTATACCCTTTGAGTGGTTTAATGTTGAACTGGAGCTCACAATTATACCTGTGTGATGCAGAAATATCAGCACTAAAGCCCCATTCAGGTTTTAAGGGTTGGCTTTTTTAAGAAGGTTCTGAGATATTATCTCTGTAAAATGGGAAATATACAATGATTACCAGGATAATTATTGGCAGAAAAGCTGTGCATTTCCTCCAATAATTTATCTGACTGCAGAGTTTTATTTTAAGTGGTTTAAGCTCGGGTTTGTGCAGGTACATCTCTGTGGGGAGGGAAACCATGGTGTAGTTCTGAGTTCTGGGTCTGCCCTGGTGTATCTGCCGCCAAAAGGAAGATGTCCAGGAAACAATCAGAAGGAATCTTCTAAATAAATATATTTAGAGTAAAATCATGGCTTGATGTTTCAGCAGAAAGCTTGTTTTACTTGAGATGTGTCTTACAAGATTTATGCATTTTGCTGAGATCTAAAAATATGAATTGTCTGAAGAAAAGAAGCTGAGGTCTTAATAAAATTGACTGTAATGGAAAAACGTTATATGTAGTGCAAATGTTCATTTTCAGAAATTGCAACATACAGCTGTACTAATGATGACTTGTCTGGAGAAAAATAATTTAATCTTACACACCTGTGCTGTGACTTTTCATTCAAAATATAACACATGAATACGAACAACTAAAATCTTTTCCTTGAACTGCCATTTTGTGGAAGATGGGAACTCAAGAGGAAAAATCTCAGCAACTTATTAACCTTTTGTTGAAACTTTTGAGTGCAGCAGAATCAACTTTGAAATATCTGCAATAAGCAGCTGGAAAAAACAAAACAAAAGGGGGAACACGTGAGGCTGCAAAAGTGTCAATTTGCTGTAAGATGTTACAGTCATAAGATGCTTATGAATCTCAACAGGAACAAATGTGTCCAGGGCAGTAGACTTAATTTGTTGTCTATATGCCAGTCCACCCAATCCTCCACATATATTTGTGATAATAGGAGAAAGCTGGCATCTGTTGACAGCCAGAGTCGTCGTTGCCTGTCTGAATTACGGTATAATGAGGTCTTCAACTGGAAATTTTCTCAGGCTGTGATTTGGGGTTAAGGCCTTAAGATACAAGCCTCAGATGCAGTTAATAAATTCCTAAATTTTAAAGGTGAGTGTTGTGTTTGTTCACAGCAGTCAAATTAATAGCCTCTGAGACATGCTCTGCAAAACATAAGGAGATGTTTATGGTTTTTACCAGGTTTCGTCTGTATTTCGATTCAGCTTTTATCTGATGCAGCTTTTAGTGGTTTTCCTGTTAAAGTCTGGTCTTCTACAAAGCAAAGGTAAGGGCCTTTTAACGGTGTGTTGTAATAGTTCTGCTAAAAGCTAAATATTCAGTGTCCTTTCCTCATGAGCTCATATGCTTTTTACTACTAATTTGCTTTTCGTTTTAAAAGGACGTTGGAAATTGCTTTATGTTTACAAGCCCATAGGTCAGTGGCTGCAAGGTCAGATGTATTGTGGAAAATTGAGACTAATGAATAGGTGGAGTAGAGTAGAAAGCATCTGCACTACATGTCTGTTTATGAGATCCAGCAGCTCTGGAGTTAATGAGGGTGAATACAAGACTTCAATTCACTTTTAAACTGCTCTGCTCAGCTCTAGACAACCAAGAGCTGATCTGTGCACCACAGACCATGTTATGAACTGTGGTGCACAAAAATAGCTCCCATCTTTTTAAAGTAAATCTTACTTTTTTTGCTTCAAATTGGTTGTGCTACTTACAAATCTATTTGTTTTAACTTCAGTTGTTTTCTTTTTGTGTGCCAAGATTGGCTCGTTGTGCAGATGATTGATGTTATACTAATTCATAAAAAATGCCCTGAGTAGGGATCATTTTTACCAATGCAGGACAAAAATGCCCAGATAAAATGTAAGTTTGAATAAGCAGTTTTGTCTTCACTCAAAACTGGTTTGTTGTTACAACGATGTATAATCCATACAGGTACATGTCAATATATCTGTATCTTTTGTATCTAAATGTAGTATTTCGGTTATTAAATTCAAAAAGGGACACTTTTTGAAGTGTTAATTATATACATTTACTGCAGTGACAAATTTCAGGCATGTTAATTTTTATGATTATGGCTTGCAGCTAATACTAACCTCAGAAAATTGGAATATAGCATAAAACCAATTAAAAAGATTTACAATACAGAACCAATGTCATGGTTATGATCCTTGGAGTTTGACATTTAGTCTTGTCTGAGTTCTTATGTTTTAACATTTTCCTCAAGTCTCCAATAGGCCTTTTTGCATTCCCCACTTAGCTTTGCCATGCATTTACATGTTTAAATCCACCTGATCCTTTTCAAAGTAATCCCCTCACTGCAGTTTTAATGCTCCTTTATTTAGCCAGTTGCCTGTAGAGTATTTCTTTGCAGCTAGAACTCGTGTCTTTTTGATGTATTGCTCAATGGTTGCCCCAAAATCACAACTATCTTCTAAGTTGTGATTTTGCCTTTGGGTTGTCGCGATCAACAAAACATAATAAAATGGCCTACACACAATTCTGACCAGACAGACATCAGAGGGTAGTTTCCACAAGGTATCTGTCAAAGACACTTCTTCACAAAACATTATTACTTGGGCTTTCTTAACACCTCAGCATAGCCAAAGACTGATCACCTCTATGCCATAATGCAGTGATGCAGTAATTCACGCAAGAGGAGCCCCAACTAAGTATTAAGTGCATATTCTGACAGTACATATTTTTCAAGGGGTTATCATTTCCATTTCTAAAATGTATTTTTAATGGTCTAATGCAATATTCAAATTTTCTAATCAACTTAGTTTTTGTGCTAAATGTAAGGCACAATCATCCGAATTAACATATATAAACACTTGTTTAAATCATTTGAGTTTAATGCATGTATAAAATGAGTTTAACATTTTGAGTTGTGCAACTGAAATCGATGCACCTGCAAGGAACTGATTTTCATTCCTGATAAAGATTGCTTTGGATAAAGAGACATTTGAGCAGATCTGATAAATAATGAAACCTCTGCTGCAATGATAACCAAAGCTTATGGGGGGATGCCCAACCCTCTGCTGAGATAATCACCCCCACCACCGAGCTCGCATGTCTGTGTGGATGAAATGGACTGATAGCTGTCTGCGCTTATCTGACAGGGTTTGATCCACTGGGAAAGATTTAGCTGTATTGGGAAAACACATCCCAGTGAAAAATGACTATAACTCTCTGTTCAGTATTTTGTGGTGGAGCCTGTGGTGCAGATAGAAGACATTGAACTATAAATACGAAAAAAATAGCTGTAAAAAGTACAAACAGGAGCAAAGATGGCCGTACAGGCCTATAAAGGCAGGTGGGGATGTATGTTCTTTGTCCTTAAGGCTGTATCTGTCTCCTCTATCAGCACTTTGTACTGTCTTACTATAATGGACTTGCGCCTGAGATTTAAACCTCGGGTCAACACCCTATTCTCCGACTCATCAGGATACAGGATATTGAAAGAGATACACGAAAGAAAGAGCTGAAGGATAGCGGGCTTTGTTGGCTGTGGATCTGCAGGCACAGACATGCAATATTCCAGTTGGAGATATATTGTCCTTTGACTGATGATGATGCTTAACTGTATGCTATGCATAGCGATCTTATCTGCTATACTGCAGGGATGCCATTGTCAAATGATAAAGCAGGGCTTTAAATTCTGCCGAATGTGCTGCAAGGTAATGTAACATGAACTGCTTCCTGATTCACATCACATACCTACTGCAATACTAGGCAGCATGTAGAGAACATGTCATTCAATATGTTGAATCTATAGTTCTTCTGTAAAATTGCAATTTCACCAAAATGTTTCATATGTAGCCACTTCGAAGAGTTTTCCATTCCAATGCTTCAATAAGATGCTGACGTCTCCTCTGATGGCTGATAGATAAGCGCCAGTGCCAAGGCTGGATTGTGATCGAGTCTCATCTATCTGTATATATATTTCGTTGCCATAATTTTTATTGAGTTATTGTGTGAACAAGCTTATTCACTTGTGATTTGAATTTCATTTTCTCTATAATGGAAATAATACGATTGCAAAATAGTTTTTTTTTTCAACATTAGTAGAATGATGACAAAGATTTGAGGACATTTGTCACAAAATCGCAACTATTAACCCGTGACTCTGCAAAAGTGCATGACTCATAGTGGCTCAATATACCTTCGTAGCAAACTTCAGGTTTTGTTTAAAAATATATAGATATGTTTTTATTCTACTTCACAATTTTGTACAACTTAGTGTCGATCCTTTCCGAAAACGACACTGGTGTATGTAACTTGGCAGAATGTGAACATGTTTAAGAGATATAACTCATTTTGTCAGAAACTGTATATAAGAGCTGGTTTATTTCCTGTCATAATATGGATTAAGATGTCAAACTGTACTCATCGCAGAAAAGCTTTTAATAGAGCTATAATTTACAGAGTGGCAGTCATGCAGGAAAAGCCTTCATGGGCTAGCTAGCCTGTCGTGTTGTTCCTGGCCCATGTTTTGTAAGATAAACATACACAGATTTATTGTTACTGCCTATGCCCTTCAGCCCAATGAACCTTCTGACAAAGGACTTGGAGATGGGTTGGTATGAGGACAAGGATGCTGAATAATTTGTATGTTGAGCGTGTCCTCAGCAGAAACATAAGAAACGCTCCCACATATCTGATCTGGCACTGGCCCAATGTCTTTCACAGATTCAGGAAAACAGTAGACACCGTGTGGAGAAAAGAAGAGGTTAAAAGGTGAACATAGTTTCTTCTGGGGCAATCGTTTCTTGATTTGAATGTCCAAGTTTAGTTTATTTATCATAAAAATGTAGGTGCTGTGTTACCCGAAAAACAATCCTGCTTAATCTTAGCTGAAGGATTTCAAACAAAATGCATGGAATTTACCTTGATTTAACCTTGCAGTGAATACAATGAGTGTATAATCTTGTGATGTCCCATGTGTCTCCTCTCCCTCTGCGCAGCCATCTGAACATGTGGAGCTTGAAGCAAATAAAGTGTTTATTCTATGGATCACAGCACAGAGATATCTCCCCCTGCAGAGGCTTTAAAACCTGAACAACATGGTGCTGGAGCAGGCTTTTACACTTAGTCGTGTAATGACTGCAAATAAAAAAGAGACTTCCTGATGAAGTAGTGCGGAGTACTTCTGTGCCATTAGAGTCAGTGATGTGCTTTTTGGAGGCTTTGTTTCTTAGCTTAAAAAAATCACACCAGCCAGTACATTATGCCTGTCTGATGACATTTGTTCATACCATACTTCCTATATATAAAATATGCATAGAAAATATTAGCTTAAAACTGAAAAAAGAATTGCAGAAGGAGCAATGAATTAAGATAGACCTGGGCTACTGGAAAATTAAGACAACTAGATTAAAAGCATAAAAGAGTAACTGCAAAAGTGGAGTTTAAGAAGCTAAAGCACAAGAAGAAAATTACAAACAAATGCTAAACAACGTTCTGACATTATTTTCAACCTGAGATGGATTTATTTTAAAGTCTATCCCTTATGTTACATATATGTATTTATGGCCGTAGTTGCCCACAACGTTAACAACGTGAACAACGTTCACAGCAAATGGAGCCAGCCCAGGCGGTCGCAATAAAGTGTTATATGGTTGTCTGCAGAAAGCTGTGCACACTCCTAATAAATATAGCATTTACATGATCATAGACCCCACCACAACCCCGTAGCATAAATCACATTATCTGCTGTCAACTGTAAAGGTTCTGGTGTGCACATCAGGTTTGTCTCAAATAGTATGGGAAAACTGCATCTTTTGTTCATATGTCACATGTAGATGATTAAATTATAAAATGTACTCTAGTTTGTCATTTGAGACAAAGAGGCTTGGTAATCCTATTAGACTGTCAAAGTTTACATGTTGTTTATTGTTGAGCTTTGAGCTCAGCTGGACTAAAAATGTGTTACACCAGGGCTATTTTAACTTGGTTACACCAATTCTGTCAGGAGGAATGGGCCAAACTATTGTGAAAAGCTTGTTAAAGGAAACCAAAATCTTTGTTTAAGTTCACAGTTTTATAAAGTAATTTTTACCAAGAAAGAACTTAAACTTCCGATTCTAAGGAGTTAAAACAAAAAACAAAAAAACGTTCTACACAACTTTCATTGTGTTGTTCTCTGTTATTTGACATATACAAATTGGTTTGGTAGTCTTCACTGACAAAACAGGAAAAGGTTTATGTTGATTTGTCAGAAGAGAAAATGAAAATGCCTGATACGGGAATATCTTGTTTTAATTGGAATTTCAAAATGTAAATGTATCCTAAAAAGAAATTTTTCAAGATACATTTTAAAAATTGCTTTTATTTGTGATGCACATCACTCAATGGACATCAAAAATGCCTTTCTGTAACACTGTTTTGCTTTTTGAGTATTTATGTAATTTATGTTACCATCCTCCTACTAAACCATTAAAGTTTGCATTTTGACCAGCTGTATTATAGATATATTTTTCAGTTTCAGAAGCCAGTCTAGAATGCAGACAGTGAGCCGTTACCAGCTGCTCCACCGAAAGCTAGTCTGAATCAGACTGCAGGGAGAGCGTTCTGCCACCGTTTCTGGGACTGTAATAATTGGGCAGGGATTTCTTCTTCCCAGTCTGAGCATGGGGCTAGCTGTGCATGCTAATAACCTGGGCAATTAGCCTGTCAAAACAGATTTTGAAAAGACCTGGTGTGCAATAACCCTGTGGACAAATACTCAAAAATACACAGAAAACCTTGAAGGATGCACAGTAGGCTGAGTTATAAAGGCTCACTCAAGGCCTGAAGCATATCTGTGAGCTATAGGAGGGCCTCTTATCTGTTTCGTGAGATGGGATTATCTTCAGAAGGACAAGCACAACCACATATCTGACTGGCAACAAGACAGGAGATCCCCTGTCGGAGAGCAGTGAGCCAAACTGCTCCCCTACGATTGGCTTGTTCTCGGTCCTCAGGGTGTAATTAGTAGAAGGGTCAGAGAAGGTCCAGCAAGGCCTGTTGCACCAGTGTGCCACAAATGACCTATCATTTAACAATAATGGCATGTCTGCTGGTGGGGCTGTGATGACAGGCAGAAAGCAGCCATCATCATCTCCATCACACACGAGACAATTGTGGCAATAAATGGTTGTTGAACTTTAGTGGCTGCTGACCAAAAAAAAAAAAGAAAAAATAGGGCTTTTAAGATCAGGTGGAGAATCTAAACCCCCTAAAGAAAGATGCATAGATATATTTTTCAGATTGTGTCATTAAATCCTTTCTCTTAGTGCCATCTTTATAAATTCTGTGCATGTTGATTCAAACCCAGAGGGGATTGAAGGCTCGACAAAGGGACGCGTGACTCCTGCCCTGCAGCTGCTGCATGCACATAAACCATAATTGGAAAGTGTTTATGCGCAGTTGACATTTAGATATTTGAACAGGCTTTCCAGTATCTTCGAATTGAAGTGGTGAAGCTCCTTTATTTGATTGTGACATTTTCGCAACATGTGCCAGAGCACAACCCTGTGTGGAGTTTGCTGATTATAATTGCAGTATTCTTATTTTGAGCAGAGACACTCTTTCCTCATTTTTCAGCCACTGTTTACAATCGTTTAATATTTTATTTTTCCAGTCGTATTGTTAAGTCTGAATAATGCATGTTCTAGCACCGCGGCGGCGTGAAAATATGGACACCACGGTTTGTGCTCCAAATCTGTGAGGTTTAAAGTAAACTTCTGCACATTCAGAAATGAGGACAGTCCACAGAGGGTTCACAAGTACAAAGGTTCAAGTAAAGGGCAAAGCAGTACTGCCAGAGAATCTGCATTTAATGCAAACCGCTTTGTGGTCTGTTGAAATGAACCTATGACTCCTGTTTTACTCCCATCTAGTTTTGCATAAATTCTAACTCGACTTTCAGATTTGGAGGGTATTCAGGTCCTTTCTTCTTTGTGCACATTCACCAGTCAGAGGTCAAGAGCAACACATGACTGCTGTTAAAATCTTCTTGTTCCCATAAATGCACAGACTTGACCTAAGTGAACTGGATATGATGAGTTGACTACAGAGTTTGTATTCTTACTTTTTTGTAATTCTTGTGCTATAAAACCTTCATATGCAAGACAAAAAAATCACTTCTGCTTTAAGATTCCAGTCAATTAATATTATTTTTTTTAAGTAGAAATTGACATACCAGAAATCTGATTACTGTTTAACAATGATCCGATAGGAAGATTCAAGAACAACACTGAAATTGTAAATTCGTTTGTTAGCTTTTGTACTGTAAGCCTTGATACATTTGGATTTGAGATGAAATTAGGCCACTGAGGAAAAAAAAATTGCTGTAAAAACGTTTAAACTATTATTTTAAAACAAGTCATTAAATTTCACCGACGACTTAAATTCCCTAACTGCTGCCAATGTGACTTTGGTGCAGTAACATGGAAACCTTTTGAAAGTGCTTAATATCTGCTATGATACAGTTGCATCTGAATACATTTAGTACTTAAAAGCTAATTTATTTCAATAACTCAATTCATAAAGTGAAACTGATTATAAAGATAAACTAGACAGAGAATGAAGTATTTTACCCTTTATTGCTGTTATAATTTTCCTTTTGAAGCTTATAAAAACATCACATTTAATTTCTTAGAATATTACATCAGACCAATACAAAAATTAAAATACAGGAATGTGTGCTAACTGGAAAGTTTCAATAAAACCTGCTTACAAATTATTTTAAGCGGATAACTTATTCGAAGATCTGGAAAAGTTACTTTTGCCTAAGAAGTCTCATCGGTTTTTGACTAGATTCCCAGGACTTTGTTTAGGAAACTGTGTTTATTCTTCAGGAGGGTAACCACATTTTGGAATAGAAAAGATGATATAATGCATTTAAATTTTAAATTAATTATTTGTGTCCTGGGTGACCTGCGGTATAATGATGTTTACAGAACAGCTACCAATAAACAACTCATTTGTGACTCAGATTTGAGTCTCCTGCATGTTTTCTGTCGTTTTTACTACAGGAGACTTTGAAATGCAAAAGAGTGTTTTTTTTTTTATTTCATCTTGATTATCATCCAGGTTTTTAATTTGGAAACTCAACTGTTCTCAACTTACACTTTCCACAACCCTCAAGTTACAGCTCAAAGCAGAGAGTCCTGATTATATTTTGATCCACAGCTAATAGGTGGAAAACATTCAACAGGTCTCTCCACCTCAGCACCTCCTACATCTTGGTATTCCCGCACAGTCTGGGTTGTTCTTCCCAGAAACACTGACCACTAATGATAGTGTAGGAACACCTGAGCATCGTGAATGATAGAGTTCAGAAGGTTCTCGTGGGAAAACCCAGGAAGGCAATAGTTCTTCCCTGAATCTCAGACTTTCTGTATTCTCGGGCAGATGTCACACAGCGTGTAGGCCAGAGGCTAAAAGGAACACATGATATCTGAATGAGTTTTTTTTTTTTTTATATTCAGCAGGGATTCAGCCAATCAATAACCTGCATCAACAGGGTGGGAATTGATGTTCATGGAAAAATAGTAAATATCATTTTAGAAAAGTGTATCGACAGTCCTGTAAATCTGTGATCGCTGGCAATGTTGTTGCACAATGACTTACGAGCGATTGCTCAGAAATCACATTGATTAGATGCTGGATCTAATTAACCAGATAGCCTCCGCATAAAGAATAGTTTGTAGCGGATGGACGCAAATGGTTTTATTGTTTGGAAACATTTGTGGTCTCGTTGTAAATTATCATCAATTATTGGCAGATTATTCAACCTGTTTCCTCTTAGTTGATTTCCCCCGAGATGTAAACAGGCTGCAACATTAATTTAATTTCCTTTTTGTATTGTTTAAATGTATAAAAAAAATCTTTATCATTATTTATAATATAGTTAATTTATTATATTAATTGATTTTGTATTAAAAAATTATGGTGTGACACTTTTATCTCTGAAATAATATAAAAATGCATAATAGTGAAGCACAGGGCTCAATACAAAACCATTTCTCTGTGCACATCAACTTTATTTTATTCCAACAATATGACCTCACAGGATCCATGGGCAGCCCTGTCAGGATGCTCTGCTCACCAGAAATTAAATTCTGCAGAGGTAATGCCAGATGACACAGGGTTGAAGACATCAAGGGGTCATGGGAACAGGAAATGGAGCCTACTGAATAATGTCATGTAAATGAGAAACGGAGAGGACTGGCTGCCCTTCAAGGCGAGCGTTCTCCCAGAGGAAAATTAGAAGCGCTGGAGACCAAATCGCTTCGCGTTGAACACATGTATGAGAAGCTGACAGAGAAAAAAATGAGCCAGGACCAGTTATATTTGGCACTATAAATGAAATATAATGTTTGAAGCACACTAATTTGGATTTTGAGTTGACTACTTGGAAAGTCTATGATCCTGTGCTGCTTGTGAAGCCAAGGTGAACAGATTGAATATTTGCGCACATTAAAGAATTACCAGTATCGTCAGAGTATTTTATTTAGCTGCACTTTGACTTATGATGCCTTGAAACAGTTCAGAGCCCTGAAGCACAAACTGTGTAAAGCAGTATGAATGTGATATATTTTGAGAAAGACAATATTTTCATTATATTTTATCCATTCTTCTCTGCAAAAGAATTCAAGCTCAGTCAGACTGGATGGCGGTCAGGCGGGCTTGCCATTTGGTGAACCGGGCTAATGCCCAGTAGGCCGATGCCCATTTACAGGCTGCCCAGAAGGTGTCATAATTTCACCAAAAAAGTTGTATTATTAATGAGTTTTGTTGCCCATTGGTTGATTTTTAAACTTGATGTCCAGTTTAGTTATTTTAGCATGCAAAAGAGTTATAGCTCTCAGGTTTTACAACTTATGGTATATAATATTAGTTAAACATTGCTTTGCTGAAATAGATGATTTATCATTTGTACAACCTAAGAAGTAACACTTGCAAACCTCTCACTGTTTTTATTCTTCAAGGTGGCACTTTGATGAAGAGCCTTCTATTTAACAAGTTTTTCTTTGATATCCACTTTCACTCCAAGATGGGAATTGTAACACTGTGTCCATCTCGTCCAAGAAGAAAATCTCCAAGTAGTGGAAGAACATGGCATTTTTTTTCTTACATGGTTACTCTTCCTTGTTGGTTTTTGTGCTTTGTTTTAACTTTTAAAGCAAAACAATATGGACTTATCTCCTCTGAGATGTTGTGTACCTTCATGTATCATTTATATAGTGGTGGGCCACCATGGCCAAAAGTGCCTGGGCCATTTTTTTGGTTCCAGTCCAGCCCTCATAGATTGTTTGTTTGTGAACATCGATTTCCATGCCAGATGCAGAATGATATTTATAGGTCTGGACTTTGACTGGGTTATTTCTAGCATATCAAAATGCTTTGATCTGAGCCATCCAATAGTTAGGTCTGTACATAAAGCTTCAAGCCTCAAAGCTTTTGCAGCCCTCAACATCTTTAATGTAAGGACTGCTGTCCGTTTAGCTCCATTTATCTTTCAGTCAACTCTGACCATCTCCTCTGCCCCTGTTTAAGCAAAACATCCCCACTGCATGATGATCCATATTTTAAACGATGCATCTCTTTTGACTTATTTATGATTAATTTCCTTTTGGTTGGGACAAATCAAGATGAAATTAATGTAACCAAGATGAATAGAACCTTTAAAAATGCTCAAAAGAAAATAAAGACAAGTGAAAAGGTTAAAGTGGTGTGGATAGTTTTGTAATGCATTTTTTTACCACTGCTCATTTGAAAATGCTTTTGTATTTCATATTCATGTGCTCAGAAATATTTTCAATTCCGTCAACAAATTCAACTCACGGGAGCTTCTTTCTACATGCAGCAGGTGTTATTTCAGGATGGTATTAAAATACAGAGATGACTTTCCATGCTTGTTTGGATCTTAATTTTCTCAGGTGATGCACTCTTTGGGGGATTAAAATTTAACTTCCAGAATAGCACTTATTATGCAAGCCGGTGTCCCTATTACATGGCTTGGAGCAAGTGTAAACATTGCCATATTGTAACTCGATGGGAGTCTCTGTGCAGTGAATTCCATCCGAGTCTGGAAACGCTGCTTCTGCTGCTTGCTGGGACCAGCAGAGCCCAGATTAATCAAGTCGATGTAGTCTGCATCTCTCCACACCTCTTTAGTGTTTTGAAAAAAAAGCAAAAAAAATGGATAAGAAATTCACAATCCTTCAAATCGCAATTTACAACCACGGAGGAATACTACAGTAATGAGTTTCTTCCTGGGCCATTTGATTCCAGTTTTCCAGGTGCGAGATGGATACGGCAATGATGAAGTCCCTTAAGGCCCCAGGGTATAGTCACTTCAGATTGGGATTTAAAGGGAGACTTTGTAAACGGGAAGGCAGACAGAGTGGCTAATGGATACAACCCATGGAGACTTCGGGCAGAGATGAAGAGAGAGAGAAGGACAAAAAAGAAGAGAGGGTGAAGATGAGGAGAGAGGAGGGAAAGTGCTTACATTCCCTTATAAAACGTGGAATGAGCATCGATTAGAAAATTGTGTGTTACAGTCAGCTGGCTCAGAGCAGACAGTCTCACTTGTGACTGGTGTGAATATCACCCAGGCAGAATGAATGAAGCTTCGCTATTCACATAACAGGTGGCTAGAAGATGAGAATGCCAAACACTCCAATACCAGAACAACATGACATTAGGTAGAGCACACATCTATTTATCTGTAGCACAAAGACTATCTCCTCATCAGACAAGATTCTTGTTTATGGTAATAGTCTGATTTTGCTTCGTTAATACATTCCAGGAAGCTTTAACCCACTTAAGGTATTTTATTATGAGCTCTACTTGTGTCCATTGGAAACGCACACAAAAACCTTTTTAAAAATTACAATGAAATATTATTTATCAACATATTTGTTCCCATTTTTTTATGGATGCCATTTTTAATCTCTGTGTCTAATTGCTTAACCCCTTGAATGTTAGATTTAGTGATAAAAGTCTATCTTCTAGTCCTTTAAAGACTTGGTTTGAACTCATTGTTCCTGTCTCTGTGTACATGGCTCATGCTAGATATACATATGTACTATCATACAGACTATGCAGTTGCTTTAGCTGACAAGTTACATTTGTGAGGCAAACCTTCTGAGTTAGTTGAATTAAAAAAACTCTTCCTCTTTAGACTCTTGTTCAGCAATCATTTGTTGATCACAGGCAGATTTTATCAATCAAATGTTTAAAATAAGAACATCAGTGGTTTAACTGTGCCTCAAATGAAGGTTTTATGCCAAAATTGTCGCTGCCAGATTGGGCAACTGTTAAATGAGGGCATAAATACGCATAATAAAAGGCACCAAATGAAAAGACAAATGAGAGAGCGCTGGAAGAAGTTGTGCAAAAAAAAAAAAGAAGAAAACTCTGTTGGCAGATGCTGCTAAGTGTGCAAAACATGACATGTATCTTTGGTCTGGTTTTGACTTCACATGGTAAACAGCAACACAAAGTCGAGAAGAAGACAGAGCGAAGTGGGGAGCGGGTAACAAAAGTCGAGAATCACTGAAGCTTCCTGAGGCCAGAGTTTTTGTCTGTTCTTGTCAGGGATGCTCAAGACATTCCCGCTGTAGCCCACAGGTAAACCAGTTCATGGTACTGACTCACTGAGCTATAAACAATATGGGGAATTTGTGATTACAGGGCTCCACGGTTTGGGTTGAATGCAGATTGTGAGGGAAGTGCCAGGTTGATGTAAAAGGATCCTCCATAGGAAACCAAGACAAACATCACTGAAGGGGAGAGGCAACACATGACGGAACAGGCTATGAGGTTAGAAGCTGCACAGACAATGACATCTTAACAAGATTGCACATTTGTAATTATCATTTATGACTATCATTACTGGTTTCATGAGCCACAAAGCCTCAATGCACTTTATGTTATCCAGCAGGTATTTTTTTATGTGGCCAGGTTTCTATGTAAACCCTTAGACCTGCAGCAGCAGTGTACCGGTTGACCCGTATCACTACCAAAACCGAAAATAACAAACAAAATCAAGGTGTCATATTATGAAGTCAAATTTATTTTATTTTTGATATATACAGCATTTCCGTAACAACTCAAGGTAACATAGTTACTTGACTGTGTCTGGAAAATACATAATGGTCCTTTTGATGGCATTCAATTTAATTTAGAAGTTACCTTGTTTTACTTTGTGCTTTGAAATCCAAAGATTTCCTTTTTTTTGTGAGAAAAATATTTATTTTGTCAAAAAAAGAGCAAAATACCCCTTTTTGTTGCACTGCATTGCCTCCAAGAATAACTTCCCATCAGCAACTGAGCCTTTCCCAGTCGTGTAAATGTGTTCTGTCACCTAGAAAATGAAATCCCGACAGGCCATTACAGAAGAGTCACTTTATTCTAACGGTGTGACTGGCTGATCCATCTCAGCCTGGCTGAGTTGAGCCACATGATTGGCACAACCAGCGCAATGTTGATCTCCACCAGCTGAAACAGCTCTCTTCCACTCTGTCAAGGACAATTACTGAGGTCCACAGCTGCCATCTCTGCAAACACTGAAGCATGTATCAAATACAAACAAGCAGAGCACAGAGACTGGGAAAATCTCTAAAGAGAATGGTTTTCTGACACAAAACATGCTGCTGATTAGTCTCTAAATGACTGTCATTGCGAGGACAGGATGAATGTCATGCCATCAAATTATTAGGAGACAGTGTAGTCGTTGCTGTTATCCAATACATGCAGAGAACAATCTGTTTAAAACTACTGCCAAATGCGAGTTTCATTTTTTAAAAAAGTTCTAAACTTCTGAAATGATGATCACATTTTTCAGATGGCTAGAAAAATGAAACGAAATAAAAAATACATGTAAAAGCAAAAGGAAAAATAAAACAAATAGTCATTAAAATCTGAAAAAAATAATATGGTTGAAAAAGAAAGTGTTTTTTGGACAATATCGTGTTCTAATCATGTGATATTGCATGATTAGAACATTCAAATTCGTATTGATCCATGAGGAAAAATGCCAGAAAGAAAGAAATCAGGTTGCAGCCCTTCTTGAATAAATGCCACCCTAAAGAAGTCCCGTCTTCACTGTCCCTCACAGTCAATTAAAAATGTGGAGATTACCTGTGTTGTTTGGATGGGATAAAAGAAGTGTGGCATGACATAAAGCTCACAACATATTTGTCCTTTTTTCAGCAGCAGAAAATACTTCCTACTCAAAACATAGATTTACCAACTCAAATTGATTGCATATTCATAAAACAATAAAAATGTTAACGGAACATCTGACAAATAGGTTACATTTTTTTATTGGATGTTTATGTGTTTTTCAGATGAACATCTACACATAAAGCCCTCTGTGTTATGGGTAAACCAACCCTAAAGGCATTTATTTTCATAAATATTCTTATATGTAAAATACCCTTTTAAGTTGGGTTCACATTTACACAGAATTGTACAAATTGACCTTCCAAATTTAATTTCAACCTCTCTACCAAAAACTGACTTACCTTTGCCTAAAAAGCACTGAATTCTGTTAAGGCTGTTATTTTGCATCTATTTGTTGCACAAGATGAATTCGCTACTTTTCACAAACAAACACAACAAAAATAACCTGATGTTTAAATGGCTTTGTAGGTGTAAAAATATATATATATTGTTCATGTAAGGAAACAAGAGAATTTGTAAAGAATCTGCCAACAGTTGGGTCTGCAGAATCTCCACAGTTACCTTTTTCCTCTTGTACTTCACAGCAGGGGAACATCTGCTGGAGATCAGGGCTCACTGCTGGAAATATTAGAGAGGGAGTCTTTGTTACAAGGAAAAGAGGAAGGATTCTAAATGATGGCTTCTGTTTTGTTATGTTTTTTTATACTACGTAAGGAATGGCACATGATTCCCCATTGGTAGCTGATTTTAGGTTTAATATCAGCATTTTACATGTTTAACATTACCTTCACAAATGTTCCTTTTTCACTCACCCTATGCTCAATGCAATCTTTGAATATGTTGACTGTTATGAGCCACAGCAGCATCAGAACATACCAAGTGTCACTACTATTAGCAAACAACTTGAAACTGAGACTGCACCAACAGAAAAATGTTTTCTGGTCTGATTAGTCTTGATTTTAGTCTCTTTCAGCTGCACCAGTCAGATGGTAGGGTTACAATTCAGCCAATTAGTATGAAAGGATGAATTCACAGTTTCATACTAATGTTGGTGCCACAACTTGGAGGGTTTTATGGTGGTCTTGGCTTTGTTTAGCCACTACACGCTGTATTGCTAACTTCACTTTATTACTACAATATACCCAGCTTTTTTACGAAGCTTAAATCATTTCAAACTGGTTATAGAACTTAAAGAGCTCAGTTTACTCTCAAGTCTTCAAAAAATCTTAGTCTAATTGATCGCATATGGGAAGCTGTGGAACAGGAGAGTCACATCATGAACGTGCAGCCAACAAATCTGAAACACAGTACCAACAATGACTGAAATGTATGAGGAATATTTCTGACACTATATTGAATTTACAACATGAAAACATTCCGCGAGCAAAAGTAGGTTCAATCTGTTAACTGCAAACGTTTTCTAGTTGTTCTGATCCATCAAAATGTCCAAACATGTATTCACACACTGATGTGCAGATTGGTAGCCAACAAGGGTTGAATGTCATGCCTAAGGACACTGTGGTGGAATTAAAACTCACAACCTTCTAACTACCAAATTATTTTATCTCTAATAATTATTATAATTCGTTGTGCAAAAGAGATTATAACTGTCACCCTGCTCTGTATCACTGCTACTCACCATGAATAAATGCTCCGTGAATCAGTCGCAATGAAGTGACTCCATTTACTTTGTCCTTTGTTTTAATGTCATAATCCAATTTTCTGTCTTCATGGTCTGTCTTCAGTCTTCGTTTGCTCTAAACAACATGGCCTTGAAAGATCACCAAAACGGAAATACGTCTGATTTATCTTCTGCTTGTTACAGACTTTCTCTTTAGCCTATCGTTCAGGAGGCATCAGTGTGTAGGTGACCTCTTCTCTTTCTGGTCTGATTGTTAGTTGATGGATCCTGTTTGTAAAAGGGCTGAGCAGTGATAAGAGTCAGTGAGAGTGAGCACAGACACTGCAGATAAAATGACCTGCCAGCGAAAAATCTAGGGAGGGATAAAACATCTTGCATAAAGATGGTCTTTCTACTTTAATCATGTTTATGGAGCGAAGCGAGGTGATTTTTATTATTTCATTCAACTAAAAGCCATGAGCTGAAACACTTAGTCCAGGATAGATTCTTTCTTTTCTGTTATTCTCTTATCTTTAGGAAAAGAAAAAAAAGAGTAGTACATGCAGGGACAAAGGTAGCAGATTTAGATCCAGTTCTGCTCCTGCTGCCATAGTCAAGCAGGAACCATGTCTCTCTCTAAGCTTCCCATAGCATTTGGTGGAGTGAGATATCACAACATAATTTCCAGGCAGGAAGGAACACACTTGTGTAACATGTGTGAGGCAGCAGGCCACCGAACAGGTGTGAACATTAGCACAAACGCTGCCAGTCAGAATGACTGATTACCTCTGAGGACGTGCTGTGAAAAGTCAATTCTGGACTCAGACTGCCCCTTTCCCCTCACAGCTTTTACGTACTGATCCACAGCCCTACATGCGCCGCTCCCTAGGGTGTTCGGGACATACAGTTATTAAAATGCAACGAGTGGTAGGGCCACTCTGTGTTTGAAGCTCTGCGCTTAAGCTGCTGCTATTGTTCTCCTGCAGCTGCACCATGCATACATTCATTTTAAATGCTCCTTAATATGTTCAGGTTTGTCACTGTGCAAAGCTAAAACATTTAGTTGGGAAAGAGTCATAGGTATAATACAAAAGTTAAGGTGTATAAACTCTATGCTTCATCCAACATGAAATTTACACAAAATGTTGGCAGCAACCCCAGTAATTCATACACGCAAATCAAACCAATAATAAACTTAAGCATGAGACTTTAAATGGAACAGGAAGCTAGAACTACATATACTTACAGAAATGTTCAACATATTTTGTCTGAAAGATTTATCTTGTGGAGAAACTAGTTTACATGCACTAGAGTGTGATTTTTTACTCTTTCACATCTTGAAAATTCTAGGTATCATTCCTATGCACTTTCTTCCTTAGTTCTTTACATTGATTTTTAAAGAAGATACGAGTCAAGTGATTGACTAGGTAAGTAAAGTTTGAAAGTAACTTTACTTACCTAGTTTGTTCAGTTTGAAGCAGGAAGAAAACCAAGTGAGATTCATGGAGGCCCAGCCTCACAATATATACAACTTGAAGAGCCTTCACCTATTATTTGGTGCCAAATACTTCAGCACACCTTCGGAGGTTGAGTGGATTCAGAGCCTCAGCGGATCAGGACCGTTTTAGCATCAAAAGGTGGACCAACGCACTATCATACAGGTGAACCACACCACTTTACAACACTCCACGGCACAAGGTTGAATTCAAAGTCATTCAAGTTAAATGCAGAACTATTCTGGTCTCACTACCTTGGCACGGTCTCTGCTGTAGCTGCTCCAACGCAGGTGGAGTCACAGTCCCAGGAGATTTGGTGATGGCTGGTGTTTACTCTGTGTATTTTATGGGCTCTTTCTTACCAAATGAGGACTATCTGCCCTCAAACTGCCCTTCACATTTCTGCCCCTCTTCTAAACAACCAGACCTGACATATTTCTATCTTCTCTTTGCAGTTCTGAAAGTGGCATTCACTAACAACGCTTAATTTGGCTCACTTTAAAGTTAAACTTAATTTTAACAAGTAATTTTTCCTTTTAATTTGTCATATTTAAATGCATGTTTTTTTTTTTTTTTATCAAATAGCTTTTTTCTGGTGCTGTTTTGTTTTTTCCTCTGTCTGCATATGGCGTCTCTGTGTGTTTGCTTGCCTGAAGCCCTTTCTCAGTGACCATGTCAAACTCCCTTCTGTGGATCAGAGGCCTTTGACAGGAGAATAGATTGCATGTATTTCTATTTGCCAGAAAAAAAAAGAAAAAAAAAACAGTAGTCCATTTCCTGAGGGCCTGGTTGCCTATCAACGCCCTTCAAGAGTGCTGCAAAGGGAGTGTGTCACACTTTCATCTATTGACATGAATGAGAAAATGTCCTTTTACATTTTAATGGAAAAGTACAACATTGCTTCTGCAGTTATCCTTTCCATCACTTTGATGCCTCCAATTATTGGATAAGCTGTTTTTAATTTCTCTAAAAACACAACTTCCACATAGTCAGATATTTCCTGTGGAGCTTTTATCCATAATATGCTCCTCTTCATTTCGTCTCTCATGCATCTTCTCTCGCAGTATGACAGATGTAATCATGGACCAGGACAAGGTTTTATGGGGAGCTTCTTTAATAGCCAGAAGTGGTTGACCTCTGCAATTCCCCCAAGGACACCACCCTCTGTAGCCCCCCCCAGTTCAGCTTCAGACCATCTCGAGGACTGTCTTCTCGTATCACCCTCCTCCTCCTCTCCTTCTTCCTTCCATCTTTCTATGCTGACATGCTCAGATGCTTCAGTAATGTCTTGGAGGCCAAAAGGTCACTCCTGACCTGTCACAGTGGATTGGGCCACAAGACATAACAGCACCGTTTGGGGAGCACGGAGAGGCGTACCAGCCTCCCGGACAGTCATTTCTCACCTCTTTACGATTGTAACCACTCATCACATGTAAAATTAAGTCTTGCTGGAATAATGTTGAATCTGAGGCTGAGGTTGGATATTTTTTTGTCTCAAATAATGAAAATGTTTCAAAAAAGGTTGTAAATATTTTTGTTGACAGGTAACAGATTAGGTTGATTTCCTTTTAAAACCTGAAGGGAGGTTGTTTGGTGGGAAATTGCTTTGCGTGGAGAATGTTTAAATAAGACCAATTATTGTCTGAAGACATGCTGTGATAGAGGGCTTTTGTTGTGTTGCTTCTGGAAAGGAAATGGAGAACAAAGTAAAGGATGTATGTTGTTCTGACTTCTTCACTACAAGATAGAACAAGGGTTGATTTTAGACTTTTGGAGAACTTTTAGTGCCAGTATTAAACACAGTTCCCTAAGACTATGAATGCCTTTTTGCATTCTTCCCTTTTTTTTACATCACAACCAGAGTTTGTTCAGGGAGATGTACAGTGTCTTTTCAGCCATCTATGGCGTCTTTGTAGCTCTTTTTAGTTCAAATGGCCTTTTCTTCAGTGCATTTTCTTCAACAGGCTGTTTTACTATTGCCATGAAGTTTTTGTCCAAGACCAATACTGAAACGGGTATTGACTCAATACAGGCCTAGGACGCCCAACAGCGCCTCTATTAGCTGCTGCATTGAATATTCAGCACCTCCTGGCAGAGCTGCTGTAGTCTGAGAAACTCAGCAGGCAAGTAGATGCCAACATTACACAGCATGCATGTCTAAATGCTTGTGTTGTCTTCTGGTGCATGTCTCCATTTGTGGTCCTTTGTTTGTACCAAAGATTTCTGGTGATGGATACGGATGTTTCCATTTCCTCTGGACCTTCCTGACAGATCATCCATCCTTAAACAATTTGGTGGTGCCCTCAGAGCCTGAGAAGGCTCGAGAGAAAAGATGGGCCATACAGCTGACAGAAGCCTTAATGAAAGACCAATTGGAAGCTTGAGGCAAACAGGAGGCAAGCAGTTTCACTGTCTGGATTGATGGAAGAATAACACGCTGCCAGGAATGAGTTGCCATTGAAGCAGAGGGATTTTATGAGATCAGTGGACAGCAAGTGGTGGTCAAGCTGGAGCTGTAGCAGAGATTAAGCTGTAGAATGGGGATTGCTGCCCATGGTGGAGTGTGATTTCAGGTTAAAGTTATAGCTTGTTGTACAAAAGACATAAAGTAGATTGATATCCAGATAAAATTGAAATTTTTAAAATCTGTTTGATCTGTTTAAGTGAGGTAATGGAGGATGAAGTGGATTTTAATCTTAAAATCCTATTGTTTTATGCATGCTATTGTTTTATACTTAAGTACAGTGACAAAGTACTTGTACTTAAGTACAATTTTCATGTATCTGTACTTTACATAAGTAGATTTAATAATGGATACTTTCTACTTTTACTCCACTACATTTTACACTAAGTATCTGTACATTCTTAGTAAAGTTCTAGTCAGGTCTTAAATCATCCCTTCCTTTGAACTCCGGGTCACAGAGCGGAATCAATCCCTCAGGTTATTGAAAAGAAAGGCCTCATGTGTGAGGAAGGTAGCATATTAACCAAGTTCACATATTTGATGGGTTGAAATAAAGTTCTAGTCAAGTCTTAAATCATAAAGGAGGAAATCTAAGTCGAGTCTGAAGTCTTCGGCCCCAACTTGGGTCTCGAGTGTTTAAGGAGCGAATCGTAATAACGTCACAAGTCTTTAAGGGCAAGTTCAAGTGAAGACGACTTTCACGCCAAGTCAAATTTCAATTGTCTGATAAAAGAAATTGACGTTCTCACATCAGGAGAATAATTTGTGACAAATGCTTTATGGCACCTGTTACTGCTAAGTGGGAGTTATTAGGTTTAGGTACAACGTATGACCTAGATGCTTTTCTGTCTTTAGCTCACCTCCATAAGTGGAATTAAACATTTTGGTGCCAACTGACTCTCTAATGGATGAACAAATTTAAGCCATGCAAACATTTCAGTTTAGTTTTGGACGTTCATTATTTAGCCATTCCCTCCTGTTTGGTGAAATGGGGATACTTGCTCTGCAGAATAAAAATCTGCCAGATTAAATCCTGATTCTTTCACTTCCACTTACCCACCTGCTCTACTCATAGCATCCACAATCATATTAGCAGTCCCTATTCATTAACAGGACTTGCAAACAAGTGTAAATTATAGCACAGAGTCTTCTAAATTTGTTTTGACACTCCTTGCTGTCACCGCTACATTGTAAGTGATGGCTTTTGTTTCCCTGAGAGATGCTTGTTCCTTTCTTTTGGGAGCAGGACAAAGTCAAAACCAGGTCATCAACACAGCCCTGCTTTGACAAAACAAATAGTTTCATCATGCATTTCACAATAGGGCTTCACATCTACTTGGACCAGCAATGTTTCAGTCAATTTCCTTCAGCCTCGGATTTATTCAGCAACATTTGTCGATAAACCTCCTCTCATATCCATATTTATTGAGCTGAGAGTTGTCGACCAGGAGTGCTGGGCTCCGATAATGAAGACAATGCCTCAGCATGGATTCTAAAACCTCTCTCTGCGAGGTTTAACAGCCTGCTGACACTCGGTCTCCTGCAGTCTCTAACATGCATATCTCTTCTAAAACAGAGCTGACACCACCTCAGTGTCTTTGTGGTTGTGTGAGCCTACTGGCGTTGTTGTGCATGTTTTATTTATTTAAATGCCTACATTTGTAAATAACACTATGCAGAGCCATTTTAAGTATGTTGTATTTAGTAAGGAATGTGTATGGTATATAATTTGTCTGTGCGTTTGTGTCTTCTTGCATTTGCTAGTGTCATAAAATGGCCTCCTTGATGAAAACCACACCAAGAGGACTGCAGCGTTCTCGCTGGAATGTTGGGAGTGCAACGACTCAAATCCGCCTCTAATTGAATCTGGCAGAATCCAATCCTGCAATATCTATGAGTGGAGATAACAGGTAGGACTTTCTATACAGTGTATGGCCTCAGCATCCATATCCATGAGCTGATACTCCAGAGACATGGGGGGATTATGTGTTTTAGCCGTTCAGAGTCTGTTTTCCCTCCCTTCTTCTGGTTTTTGTCTCTCTTTTCTGTGGAAGGTCGCCTGAAGAAGGTAATCCTTATTCAAGTCTGTGTCTTTTTTTTGCTCTCTTTTATCTGAGGGGATTTCTGGCCAACACTGGCACCCGACCAAACCACCGCTGATCGCTGAAGCAAAAGTTGGTGCACAAACTGAAAAGCAGAACAGCTTGATCCATGAGACTGTTACTCTTTTATCACCTTAGGCGAACAGCAATTTAAGCACCTTATTTACAACCTGTGATGCGTTATAGAACATGTAAGTTTTGGTTTCCTGTCCAAGCTTACCTAAATTGTGTGTTGAGTGCTCCCCAACCTGACACTAAAATGAAGTACTTCCGTAAACAAGTAGAAAATGAGAATCCACATGTTGTTGCTGCTTTTGAGAGGACACAGACGGGATCATAATATATATTTGTGTTATCCTCTTGCTGTCACATATTATTCAGCAGAGCTAGTGTATAGGTATAGTAAATATGTAAAGAAAACACAGCTGGAAAGCTCTAGAGAGATGCGCCACCGGCTGGGATTCTAAAGCTGTTCTATGTCACTGCCTGCAATTACGTCACTGCAGCACTCTGTGCAGTTGTTCATAGTTTCTGTTTCTTTTTGACCAAAGCCAACACTGGAGAAAAAAATCATTTACCTAACTGTAAAGCATTGGAGAAACTACAAAGGCTGTGTTCACACAGCAGGCAAATGCGACCCAAATATGTTTTTTTTTCTTTTTTGCCCTTACATGACCTATATCTGTGTGAAAAGGTTTATTCCAATATTTTCACCCCCAAAAATATGATCTGTTCCACTTCCATATGTGGCACTAATTGTGGTAATGATTTTTTTTTTTCAAAGTGTATGCAGGCGGAACGGCCATGTCGCATTTTATCCAGCTTTTATGTCATTGATGTAATGACATAAAAGCTGAAATTACGCAGAATTACGAGTCATAATTCTGAACCTGAAGAAGCCAGATGCAGTAAATCAGGATGTAAACAATGACTGAAAGTTATGAAATGCATCTCATCACAATCCAACCACTTCTGGCTCTGACTACGTGTCCAGACTTACTTCTCTACAGAAGCTGCAGTAAATTGGTTGTGCTTTTTTTTTTAATCAACTTTCTTCATATTGTTATACAAAAGAAGGCAGTATTGTCTTCTGGCAATAATGAAAAAATCCTGTTAATTAATCCATAAACTGTTCAGATCAAATCTAATAAACTTTGTTGTCACCAATAGATAATTTGCCTTGCAGACAGCAAGAACACCTGCAGATAAGTTTACAGAAGTCCATACTTCTGCAACTGTGTGACATTAAGTTCTTCTGTGCATGCAGGTCACCTTGGGACGTAAACCGTTCACATGGAAGTCCCATTGCAGTCGGGTTCAATTAGTAATATGAACAATAACGGGGTAAAACTAAAATCAGATTTCATTAAAAAAATTTGAATTGAGCATCAAGACCTGCTGTGGGAACATAGCCAAAATCAGAAGATAAAATCCATCTATTCATCCATCCTTCCAATTAGATAAGAGATAATGGCTCCAGTGGCGAAGTAAATACATCCCTGTCCCCAGAAACACTTCAAAGCTTATTGCAGGTGGTCCCAACACATTCAAATAATTTCAATGTGTTTTTAAGGAGATGGTAGAAAGGATTTTTTTTGCTATATAATTTCGTAAAAGGATGACTTTCCTCTCCCCCATCTGTTGTTGCACACTGCTGTCAAACCTTCAAAAAGAATCTTGCTGCACTTTTCCCATATTTACAAGAAAAAATTGGTAATATTGTTGTAACTTAAGAGCTGCCAGCTCGCTCATTAAACTATGATTGGGAAGCTATATGCAGCATGTCAGCAGACCCCAGCCTCAGCTAGTATAGAGAATAGTAATATGGTAAACGGTATATTCTGCAAAGTGTTTATTTTGTAAACTAATACAAAATGTATTTGTTTATTAACAATGTATGAACATTGCAAAGTTAATTCATAATAAGTGGCAATAACATTAATGTTACATTGCATTAGCACATATGCTAAAATAAACGAGATCCTCTATTTTTTTCAATTTTTCTGCTAAAGCTTTATGAAGCAATAAGATTATTATTCATTTATATCAGGCAGTTTCTTTTGTTATGCGTTATATGTTAACTTCACTCAAAGTAACCCGACGACCAGTCAGTTGTTATTTTCGCCACAGCAGATGGTCAGAGCCATGTGGAAAGATGATATTCACCTCTCCTTAGCTTAATGACTGATGGACTCGCAAAACAATGGATCACTTTGAAGGCAAACGAAGAGTTATGGTGGTAGGAGAACATTACCTTGCTCTGAACATAATGAGACATATTTAAAACAGCAATCATCCCTTCCTTTGAACTCCGGGTCACAGAACGGAATCAATCCCTCGGGTTATTGAAAAGAAAGGCCTCATGTGTGAGGAAGCTAGCATATTAACCAAGGTCACATATTCGGTCTGCATGCAGAATGGATGTTCTCTCAGAATTGCTGAGTGCGATTAAATCTTTGGCTTAGAATCACATTCAGACTCTAAATCATCGGTCAGGTCATTAAGTGAGCTTCAGGTCTCCTCTGAACTGTTTCTTTCAATTGAATTAGAGCATTATTCTGTATAATGTGGTTTGGAGATTAGCACTTCATACAGTGACCATAATTGGTTTAGAATGAGCAGGTAAAGAAGGGCGCTGGTAGGAGACATTTCTGTGTTTAGTAACACGTCTGCATAGTGTGGATTGAAATATCTTATTTTTGAGAGATTTTTCAGGGTTTATATATGCAATAAAAAGGCTACAGTTACTGTATAATGTATAGAAAATAAATTATTTAATGTGTGGCATAGACTAAATTCTCTTCACATACTTGCTTCCTGTTTGTTCACTAATGTAACCGGGTTCTGCTTCACTCCACTTGTACCAGGCCGGCCCAAGTAACCCCTCGACTCTGCGTTGTGTATTTTTT
>CAEGAF010101602.1:0-33112 GCA_903067075.1 Micropoecilia bifurca
TCTTTCCCTACACGACGCTCTTCCGATCTATGCAAGGTGACACCCAACAACCCCAACAACTGACTAACATTGCCACTACAAGACTCTAAACTGCAAGACTAATTTGATTACTCCTTTATTATTGCAGAACCGAGTGATGAATGCCTCCGTTCAAAACTATTTACATCATTGTAGTCTGCATGGTAGAAAACCAGTCAGGGTACTGGAACACACCACCACGGTCTTCTTTGGTTGGCAAGTCACACGGTTCATATGAAAAACCATCACTGTTCATAATGATGTGGCAGTTATTGCATCAAGTGAAAGAATAAAAATGCTTTCTTACCAAGTCTGTTGTCCAGTGCTCCAAAGTCCAGTGAGTACTTGACGACATGATAGTTGTTCCACACATACAGCAGATTGTCCCTGGGGTTATAATCCACAGCAGCAATGTACTGATACGAATTGGGGAAAGGTATGTCCAGGAAGCCATCTTTACTCAGCTCGGTGTTGTAGATGTAATCAATCTTGTTCCCCGTTGCTTCATTGTCATCGTCCTCATAGACCGACTTCACTACGTAGAGGATCCCGCAGATCATGAAAGCGTTGGAGGCCGACCGCTTATCGTAAGCCGTGTCCCAGGTCCCTTCGACTCGCAGTGTGTAGGGATTTAGCTGGCTGATGACAATCCGTCCGTTGTTTTGCTCGGTGGCATAAATCACCCAGAGTCCATTCTCATCCACAGCCAAGTCAATGTCTGACTTTCCTCCCCACCGGTAGGGAGAGGTGTCATGATAGTTGGCGTTGGCGATGATGGCCTCGCCGCTCTTGATACGAGTTCGCAGGTCAAACTTGACGATGTTGCGTGTGCGCTCCTTGTTGAAGAACAGCGCCCCGTCGTAGACCACGAAGCCCGTGCCGTCGACACGATGCGGCAGCTTGTAGGTTGTTGTTGGCCTTCCTGCAATGAAGTCTTCTTTAGAAGAGTATTCGGTCAGCGTGTCCGTACGGTAGGGCGTCCAGGGCATGTAGTAGATCTTATCAGAAGCCTGGAGAGGATCTTTGCACCAGGCTCCGGACTGGTGGTCTGACTCGAACAGGTGCTCGCTCTGGTACACCCTGCGCAGAAGCCCTGGGCACAGGAATACTGAGGAGCCAAAAGTGGGGAAAGACAATCATAGAGTTACATTGTCAGGAATTATTTCAATTGAAACACATGAAAGACAGAGACAGAAAACATTCTAATTTGTAGCTATGGTGTCAACAGATGTTTTTGCCTGAGCTGTAGATATATCTATATGTTCTCCAGATTAACCTGTATGCATCTTTAATCATCTTTATAAGATGTTGAGCTATGCCTTGTCTTTGCTAACGTGCTTAAAAGTCTCCATAACTTTGTCCCTGGCATGCCTCCTGCGTTCCTTGGGTTTTGTGGTGGTGCTTGTACAATACTTTACTTTTGTGAACAACGCTAAAAAAAATGTAAAAAAATGCTAGAACGCTTGGAACTGTTTTTGAAAATACCTTTTGATAAATAATGGAAAATATTATCTGACAGCACACAATAAGAGGGATTTCATAACTGGCCTTAACATTTTGTGGAGTTTAATTTTTCCAAGATAAGGACTATTTCCAGTTCAGGTTGTTTCCCTGACTTTGAAAAAAATTATTGACTAAATAAATTTGACTTGTTTGAAGAGAGAGGATAATAAACTTAGTGAAGGTTATGTTTCCTGACTTCATGAGCACAGAGGAGTCAAAGGCACTGCTAAAAACTAACAGCATGCACCATTACTCGCCTACACACAACCACAAATTTTATTTTATTTTTTTCCCCTGTGTCTACATGCAACAACTTTTCTACACAAGCAAATATACAAAAAAAGTGGAAGTGATAATGGCTTCATTTAATTTTCTGCTTTCTTGTTAGTGGGAGTTTGAAAAAAAAAAGGGAAAAAAAGCATTAAGTAAACACACACATCCCAAATTTTTTGATGAATGGCTCTGTGGCAATTATTGGCCAAGGCAGGCTCTTTGAGAAAATGAAAACAAATCAAAAGAAAAATAAAAAAAATAATAAATTACTGTGACATCATTTCTATAATGACTGCTTTTCCATTATTTCATCTGAATGATGTTTTTAATCAGAGTTATGATTTACAGCCTACCCGCCCCTACCCACACACACACACACACACACGCACACTAAACTAATCATATGTAAACTGGTTAGTGCTCCGGTCTAATCAAGCAAAGCCAAGGCTGCGCAGCTAAGGATGGTCAATAGAAAGCACCATTTGTTAAAAAGAAATAAGCCAATTTCAGTTAGCTATTGATTACTGTGGACTGTGGCAGTAGTGATTTTCTCTTTTCTAAAAGGTGACATCTGAATTCTCAGATACAATGCCTGCAAAGTCACAGTAAATTACCTTTTGAAATGTAGACTTATAAATACAATATTCAACACAAAGAAAGATAGCAAAATGAAATCACGATTGGGCCTAGAGTGTGTGTGAGCAGACTGAGACGGCTGATTTGAGTAAAAATGGGGCAGCAGCCTGACAGAGCGCTGACAGCTTGGAGCTCCCGCAAGCTGCCCGCTCTGAAGGGGGAGAAAGAGACGGGGGAAGACAGAGGCCCCTTCTACCCCCCCTCCCTTTATGTAATCTCCCAAGATTAAACATGTTGTCTACCTGCAGGGTGAAAACGCGCCGAGATGCGTCGCGGTGACACAGAGCCTCAGCACACATCTCAACGTTTGCACCGCTAAATGCTGAGGGAGCAGTTTTCTCTGCTTGGGAGAGGTAAAATAATAATAAGAAAAAAAGAACTCAAGACGTGCTAGGTTATGAGGTCAGAGTCTGTATGCTTTGTTCTGACAGGACTCTGGGCTCAACGTGGGTTGTGAATAAAGGTGCTTTTTAATGATGTGACAGGAGAAATGGAAGGTTTGCGCGTGAAAATTTTAGAAGAGCAAAACAGATGTAGCTTTCATGTTTTGTTTTTCTTTTTTTCCTTAACAACTTATATTTGTCATTATTTTTTTGCCAAAATAATTAAAAAAAACACAGATATTTACATTAGCCTAAACTGCCTGCCTCAGCCATTAAAGTCCGATTTCACTCTCATCTCCAGCTTCAATCTTTCAGTTTCATTTCAGAAGTTTTAGAATATATAGTCCAGCTTCATACACTGCTGATAATGTAAGATTGCAACTGCAATAATCTATCTCATGTATTGACTGGCAAGTCCCTGAAGGTTATAGCCATCATCGCGTTAGAGCTATCTGAAATATGCTGACAGCCCATCGGACAAGCTATTGATCATGCTGTATAGCTTTCTGCTTTAATAGCATGCAGCTGATAAAGCAAGGCTGGAATAATTTTCCGTTATTGCAGGGAATAAAAACATGTCGGCGTTATGGGATTTCCACCGGGAGCAGGCTTGTAGCAGCATTTTTCACGTGAAGGAATTATCATACACTGTATGTGAATCGACTATTTGATGTGCAGTTGTTAAAAATTACAGCAACATGAAGAATTTGGGAGAAAATTTCTAACTTTTACATCAAACAATACTTTTCCACTCTCAAATTAAAGGTTCTGGTCAGGCAAACAATAATCAGGAGAATGGAGGTCATATGAGTTTGGGAATTTTAGAGATTTGTTTCAACGGCTTTTCAATTCTGTGATGATCATGTACTTTCAATACTTAAAATAATAAAAGTAAGAATTGGGAACACATTCTTGTTGATTGGATTTCCTGTTAACTTACTCTAATACACACACGATCAATATTAAAGCTAAAAACCAAAATAAACTCCTACACCCCAATTAAAATTTGGTTAAATATAATTTAACCAGATGTATAATGAATTAATCAACAAGCTCCTATTTCTTGCTGGATGTTTGCTCTTTTTTTGTTTTTGAATTGTTGAATCTCATTTGCATAGGTTGATAAGACCCACAGATTTTCACTGCAGTTTGTCTAACGGTGTTTTCAGATGCTTTATGGTGCCAACTTTATAAATTCCAAAATTTTTTGGTGCATCTGTATTTGGTATTGTACATAAACATAAACTTAGAAGGAGAAAAGCAAATTAAGATGAGGAAAAATATTAAGCTATTTAACCACAATAATAAGAAAAATGTAAGAATGATTTAAGATGAGGCTTTCAAACCAGAGAACACAGTACCAAGTACTAAGCATGGGAGTGGCTGAAGCATGCTGAGGAATCTGATCCACTGCCAAATGGTACTTGTTAATTGTACAACTTGAACGGAATAATAAAAATAGAGAACTAAGTCAGCACTATTCAATTGTAAGAAATCAGGTGTTCCAACTGCACAACAATCCCAAATACAGAAAAATACAACTTCATTTTAAATCAAGAGTCAGACAAGTGAAACACTGGACAAAATTAGGTGTCCTCAAGATGAATTTTGTCATGAGATTCATGACAAAATATAAAATAAAAACAGTGTTGGAGTCAATAAAGTCGGCTATGATTAATCCTCTGGATGGCCCTGACTTATCTAGAACTATGATTAAAAGCTAGATCTGTGCACAAACACCAAACATTTGTTAAAAATTACAATAAACCTTAGATTTTTGGCTCTCCTTCCTCGGGGACTCCAGATGAGGGACTTCCAAATATTAGTGGGAGTCACATTGATGTTGAATGCAGTTAACCTTCTGACTAGAAGTGTGCATATGTAACC
Organism: Micropoecilia bifurca; assembly: GCA_903067075.1. Taxonomy (NCBI): domain Eukaryota; kingdom Metazoa; phylum Chordata; class Actinopteri; order Cyprinodontiformes; family Poeciliidae; genus Micropoecilia; species Micropoecilia bifurca. The sequence continues at coordinate 4,701 of CAEGAF010101602.1, forward strand.
CGACTGACCAACAGCGATACAAAACATGCTACACACCATCTGCAGCGGCCCATCACCAGAACATGCAAAAGCACAGAATGGAAAAGCAGGTGAAAAAAAACAAAAACAAAAACAAAAGTTGTTGGCATTTAGTTACCTTTTTGCTCCACTTCTATTTTTAGGCATGAAGGGGGAGAAAGAAAGAGAAAAATAGAGAACAGATTAATTACTGTAGGAACTGTCGAAAAAAAGAACAAGAGAAGAACTGGGTTAGTGGGAGAAAAAAAAACAGTAAATATTTGATTGTAAGATTCCAGAGGAGATACAAAATATGAAACCCAGAGAAGAAGCTTGCTGAAAAGAAGGCAAGATCAAATGAGAAACAACAGTTAAACTGTGCATCATCTGGAATATTAAAGAGTTTCAAATTAAATCAAGGAATGCTTTTGTAATGTAATAAAACAGCAACGGTCTGAAGTTTTGATTGTAAAGAATAAACTCCTGCAAGTCATTTTGCAGTTGAACATGACCCAAGAAAAAAAAAGAACATTCCAAAACTCCACACCTGGATCACTGAAAAATCAGCTTAAAATAAAAAGTTCTCATTGACACATCATGGCCTCTAAAATGCCATATTATTGTCTGGAAATAAAGGTTTTGTGCCATTTTCTCCAATTTGAATTAAATGACAGTCATTTAGTTCATTAGTGTCTCTAAATCAGTTGCTAGAAAAGGTCTAAACATTGACTTAAGAGCAAAACCTGTCAAATGATCTTCTTGTCTACAGTTATATTGAGTAACACAACTTGACTGCTAACCAGCACATAACAATTGCCATCATTTTTATGGTTCTTTTTTTTCACTTTGAAACATAAATTTCTCTCTTTAGCCAATTAGCAAACATTTTTTTGCTCATCAGAAGTTGACAAAATAAACTCTTGACCCGAATACAGCACCCTCAAAACCTAGCAGTGCTGCAAAAAATTAATAATCTCACACCAGATCATTTGTTGCACTCCTCTGTAAATGATCTTTGGAGATTTGCTTCTGTTTTTACTTCCCTTACCATCCTCTTTAGCGTGCATCATCTTGTCCACCCTCGTTAATCGCAGTTCCAATATGTTTCAAGCTTCTAACTTTAAAGGTAGATATGTAGGTAGGTACTTCCTCGTACCCATCTGATTTTCTTGAACATATCTTCTAATTTAAAGAGCTGCAAAAACAACTTCACCTTTGTGTTACATAACTTGTTTACCCGAGGGGAAACAAGAAAACATTATCTAAAAATTCTGGTAAACCCTGCTCAAATTTATAATAAATGCTTCATTACTTTTGTTTCACAGAAACAAAAGGGTCACATTAATTATTGCAAGGGTGATTTTATAAAAATATAATCGTTCCCAGAAAATTTTCACCACTGAATAAAAATTGAGTCAAATTAAGGCCTGGGTTTTCTAATTTTTTCAGTGCAAAGCTATGTTAGAGCAATAAACCATTTGTTCATATTAAGGATTTTTACACGTCTTGGAATATTTATCTACAACCAGATGTAGAGTTCCAAATCAAACATCTGCAAACCAAATGATAGAGAAGAATAAATATTAAACAGGGAAAAACCATCAGTCTGGTGCCTCTATGTATGCTTCCACTCAGATTCATCTGCAAAAAGCTTCAAGGGAATATAAAGTCCATGGACTTATCAAAGGAGTCTGTGTAGTTGAACTTATGATTCGAGCACAGAGAAAATCACATTCAGAGGTAATGAGGAGCTTAACCTGCATTTAAAAAATTAAGAAAACTGAGAAACGGTTTTAAGTGAAAGTGACATGTTTTGTTAAAAGATCTGGACAATTATTTAAGGATTTTTTGGTGTGAAAGTATGTTTTTCTACAAATGAATAAATCAATTGGCTTTGTGTGGAAAGACTTTTATTCAAATTTAGTTCAGTTACTGAACTAAAACAATCCCCATTATTGTACACAACCACTGACAGTTTACAATGATGGGGTTATTGCAATGAAAAAATATCTGAAATAAGTCAAGGCTGATTGCTGTGGGTTACCACACAGAAAGTGTCTTGCGCAAACAATTTTTCATATTTTGTTACATTACAACTATTAACTTCCTTAATTGACTCAAGTACAACACTGGAAGAAAATCTGTCAGATGCTGCTAAAAGTAAGAAAGAAAAGAAAAAGGTTGTGGCAGAACTTTCAACAGTACGACAAACATACAGCTGAAGATATAATAGAATGGTTAATATCAAAACATGTACTTGTGTCACAATGGGGGAGGGGCATTGGGGGCATTTGAAAATGGATGTTTCATTCATTTTATTTTGCAAAGAAAAATCGACAAAAACGTCAGCCTTTAGATCTGCAAACCTTGTAGAGAAACACTTGTAACTTGTAACTTGTTACTTGTAGAACCACCAGTGACCAGGATGGAGACGCATGAGACATATGTCACATTTCTATTTGCAAACTATTTTGAAAACCATGCATCATGGAATGGTAATGGCTACTATTGACACTTTTGCAATGCCCCCCAAAACAACTCTTGATAAAGATTGTACAACCTCGCACATATCTCTCAAGAAACAGAAACAAACTTGTAACAACAAAGAGCCTGATCTCTGTCACTTAGACAAGTCTGTAGTAATACCACATGCAGTCAGCCAGAGCGTTTTGGCTATCTCTCCCATTTAAAGGTTCAGGTTAGCATCCAGCCAGCATAGCGGCTTCAGCCCCTTTCCCTTCCAGTAATCCAGCATCTAATAAGATAGGATTAACCTCTGGTACCAGAGCTTACAGGAGTGCTCTCCTCCAGAGAGTGCAACAGAGTGAGGTATGGAGGTCAGCAGCTAGGTGAAGGGAGGGTGAAGTTTAAAAGATGGAAAAGTTATTAGATGAGAACTATATTATTGCGAGGCAGCGGGCCAATGAGATGAAGAGAATCAAGCAGGCGAGTGGGGAAAAAGAGGGAGAAATAATAGGGAGAGCCTCTCAACAAGTTGTCCCGTTTGTCAGATCATAAAGTCCTGCACCGGTACAGCGAAACACCTCATTAACAGTGAGCACTCGAGCCGTCGCTTAGGCCCCAATAAGTTCGCGGCTAGCTCGAGCAACAGTTGCTTGGGGCTGCGCACAATTCACTAAACATGGAGCCGCATGTGGACCCCCATGCATCAAATTAAAGCAAACAGCCTAAATGTGCCCCGATCGACGCCTCCTCGCCTCCCCGGGGCAGCCACCACATAGCAAAGACCACGGGGGAGGCCTGCGTTTCTGATTGAGCGATCGCTAACAGTGGCGAGGGGAGAGCAGGGGTAATGATCTATAAAAAAAGGCATTAGTGGTGGGGATGTGAGAAGCCAGTATACGATGCAATCACCGGGGGAGATGGTGTGAGAAAGGGAGTAAAGGATGTGGATGAAATCCCCCAACAAGGAAACACAGCGCTCCCCGGGCTTCGGTCCAGCGACGCCGGATCTTCCCGTGACCGGAAGTCGCCGAGGTGGGTTGCAGCACGTTTGTGCGTTCAGAGCAATTTGTTCACGTCATGTCCGATCATGTTTCTTCCTCGGACGGAGATATGAGTGAGACGTACGGCTCTTGGGTGTCCACGTTTTGCTCAAGTTGGAGAGACGAGAGGAGTGGTGGAGAGAGTAAAAAAAAAAAAAAGAGGCAGAATTGATTTATTTGAAAAGCTTTTTTACTCCACCCCACCACCTCTATTGTGACCCTAATACGATTTTGGTCACGGCTGTCACTGAGTCACTGAAAGGCACTTAGCTCCCTCATCTCTTCCGCCCGCCCCCCAAATACTCCTTGTCTTTTTTTCTTTGTGCCCCGTCTCGGATGTGAAAGGCACTCAAAAAACACTAATATTTCTAATAAAAGAGACCACTTCAGATATATTCCTGCATCAGTAAAAAAAATAAAAATTGTCATCATTTCACCAAAACAAGTCCTTGAGAACTAGTTACAGAAGTTGTAACAAAGAATTCTTTATCTACTTTCACACTCATACATTTGATAAAATGTTAAAAAAATATTTCATTTCACCATTTTGAAAACCCTTCGGCAGATGGAAAAAGCTTCGGTTTAATTTTGGGAAGCAAAAAAATATTTGAAAACGATGAAGACACATCTGAGTAATGATAACAGATTGAGACCAAGGTTAATCACTCACCGGTCCATCATTACTCATAATTAAATTTAAAACACTTAATAGCGTTAGGGAAAAATTAGCCGAGTAGAATTTCCTGAGTACTGAAGTGGTCCTTATGTAAATTCAGTCTGGTCAGGTTTGGAGCTTCGAGTAGCTGCAGGCTTTACTTGAGTTCGCCTTTTTACAAATGATTGCTAACTGCTTTTGTGGTGGGAAGGCCAGGTGGGTGCTGCTTCAGTCCAGAAAATGGCTGCATTTTTGTTTGTGAGGAAAGATAACCAGCATTTTTGGCTATTTATAGCCAAAAGCAACAGGAATGAGACTGTCGACAAGATTTCAGCTTAAGATTGTCCAAGAATGACTAACAACATCTTGTTCAAACTGGTGCAAACAGCAAACAAGAGAGGATGCCCAGTCCAACCTGTTTTGTCTAATGAAAGTCCCAAGTTTTGTTTGGCAGATTTTGAAGATGCAAATTCATTTCTTAGAGCAGCTGTGATTAGAAATACTATTTCAAAGCAATTTCTAAAGTTTCTGAAGCAGTTTACACATGGCATTCCTCACTGCGGGCGGATGTGCAAAATCTGTCCAAATAAAATACCTGTTTGCGACTCCATATGCAACATTCACTCACCGTTCGCTTTATGAGGTATGCTTGTTCAGTTAACATAAAAAGTAGGTCGGTCCATCACAGAGCAGCAAAAACTCAATAAGTTTCAACCTCTAAAAACTATTGAACAGCATTTATCAAAGTTCTAACCAAGCCTCGGAATTTGGTAGAAAGAGAATCAGAGTGACTTTGAACATGACATGGTTGCTGGTGTCACATTGACTGATCTGAGTATGAATACTGATGACCCATTGAGGTTTTCCCCACATATCACAGTCTCTCTGGAGCTTTGATGAAATAAAAAAGTCCTTAACTGCCTCTTAAAAGTGTCCATCAAAACTCTATAGAAAAAGCAGGATACAACATTCGGTCTCCCGGGTTGGAAAATCATTACCTGGTTCAATGGGTATCATTTACAGCAACAGGATGTTCAGATATTAAAGTCATAACTATTCAAAAATGAATGGGCTGTATTGTATCAGCTGGTGGTGATTTAATGGTATGGGGGATTTTCTTTTTTTTTGTCAAATCACTGGATTACTGGCTCTTTAATACCAACTAACAGAGTCTACCTAAGCATTCTTGCTGACCATGTCCATCTCTTGGACCAGTCCACTTATCTTCTAATGGCTACTTCTTTCAGGATAATGCGCCATTTAACAAAGCAGACTATCCAAAACCAATCTATCCAACCCAGTAAAAGCAGGATGCATCGAATAAAACGAATTTTCCAACCTTGAAAACTTGCTGCTCACTACCGAAGATAAACAGTGAAAATAGTAGAGGAAAGCTGCCAAGAGCTGGTCTGCAATTATAAGGATTTAATTGCTGTGAGACTAATCACAATTAATCTACTGCTTGTCGAGAAGGTTTTAGAAGCTTGTTGTTATTTTCAATGTTCAAATGAAGAAATACCTTTTCTTTTAAACTGATACTCCTTCTGCTAAAATCTTTGCATCTTTTAGGAGACATATGTCTAAATCCTTCAGGGGATAATTTTGGGATTGACTGTAGATAGGCAGACAAAGCTAAAAACCCTTTGCTTCTTTGCCTCCCATCCGTTTTCGTGCGATCTGCTTCCGACTGAATATCCGCCGATGCCGCCGATGTGCGCCGACCTCGTCACATGAGCGGCAGCCGTATGGATTTTCATTTGAATAATTAATGCTTCTCAATTTCACACTAATGGTTGAGAGGTATCAGAATGGTATCATTAGGCACTAATAGAGATTCATGGCAAAATGGCAGCAATATTTTCTGCAGCGCCCTCCCCTCAGACTCCCCAGCCCTTCCTTCTGTCTCAAAGAATGAGCTGAAGAGTGAACCCCCCCCACCACCCACCCTCTCCTCCTCCTTAACTCCATCCCATCAGCTTTTTAATTAATGACACAGATTACAGGGCTTTGAATAGCATGTGCCTAAGGATGGGGGAGGACACAGCGGACCCCCCATCTCTCTTCTTCTGTATTCCCACTCATTTTATCCCCTCCTCACCCCCCCACCTCCCTATCATCTCCCTCGGTCGGCACTCGTGTCTCCCAAACCATCATTACAGGTTCCATTTCTAAACATCCCTCTTTTCTTTTCAACCACTTGCCTCTCTCTTTGTGCTGCCTTCAAACACTTATTCAATCTCCTTCCCATAGCGTCTACTTTATGTCTCTGTCGCTTTTGCTGGTACCCCCCCCCCCTCCCCCCAACCTGCCCCCTGCGGGGAAAAGAACCATGCCATCTTATAACCTTGACGATTCAGGTTGCCGCCAGTGTGCAAGCATCTCCTCATCCTGTGAGATTGCATGTTTGAGTTTGTCTTGCTTTGAAGGACGGCTGCAGGAAATAGATGCTAACCGAGCCACATAGGGGCTGACCAGTGGAGAGTGAGATGACATGTGGAATCCAAGAGCAACACAATTAATGATGCTGTAGTGGAACATGGCAGCAGCTGGAGCAGTAATAACTTAACTGGAGCACCTAAAATATGGCTCAATTTGTGAAGACCTTGAAACCAGGAAGAGATTGAGGGGGGGAGGGGGTGGGGGATGTAAAAATTGCTCAATCATCTTTTTAGGAATAGTGTTAAGGTATTTTATTGGACTGACACTAAGGTGTGTGAAATTGTGAATTGGGAAAAAAACATACATTGTTTTCTATTTATTTTTTCTTTTAATAATAGTAAAAGAAAGTATATTGTACAATTGCATTCACATCCAGATACTGAAGCTTTCACCCATTCTCCTCAGCAAGAAACTCGAGCTCAATTAGATTGGACATAGTGTCTGCAAACACCTATTGTAAGGCTTCTGCCACCAACTCTCAATAATGGGACTTTGACTAGGCCATTCTAACACATGCACTTTTTTCCTCTAAGTCACAGGTTTCTCATTCCAGTTTATAAGAACCAGTTTAAGATGTTCCAGAACTTGATGATGTGCAGGGAAAAAATTCAAACATTATTTCGCATCTGAAACATGCAGCATACTGCTTCTCTGGTTGAAGGTGTATCTGAAAGGTGAACAACCTCCACAGCCTGAAGTCATCAAGCAACAGTTACTTTATTCCAGGATTTATTTTAAAAAATTTTTTAACCAAGGGCCACTTTACTACGTCCATAACAGAGGTGGGCAATCCTGGTCCTCGAGGGCAGGTGTCCTGCAACCCTTAGATGTCTCCCTGGTCCAACACACTTGAATCCAACAGCTGAATCACCTCCAGAGTCCTGCTAATGACCAAATTATTTGACTCAGGTATGTTGAAGATGAGACGCATCTAAAAGTTGCAGGAGACGAGGGCCTGGAGTTGCCTACCCCTGGTCTATAATAACGCTCTTCTCATCAGCCTGTCTGTGTAGGTGGACAAATATATTTTAGATGATGGATTGAACAGCCATTTGTTACACGATCAAACCTTCATAGGTCGTTTTGCAAACTAACTCATTTAAACTCACCTACAATCTGCTGTGATCCTTGGTCTTCTTGGTGCCATTTGTTCACTGATGCTCCCAGCAAAATCTTTGAGTCCCTCACAGAACAGTTGCAGTTAAACTGATTAAATTGCACACGCTTTGAAGAACTTGTTATGCTGGATTTTATTTAAATAAAACAAACTAGTCTTCCTCTTTTGTAAAAAAAAAGAGAAAAAAAGTATAAATACAAATGTAAAAAAACCAAACTGATTTATAATTTCCTTTTTTTATTTTTATTTAGAGCAAAATGGAACCAAAGTAGAATTCCTTATTGGTGTGCACCAATGTAGTGAATACAGTTACATTTTGATCTGTCACACACAATGTCAACAAAATGGTCAAATGTTATAAGTGTAAAGTGGTCGGGGTATGGCCACTTTTTAAAGTCGCTGTGTGCTTGCAGTATGGCAAAAGTGAAATTAAAACAATAAAATGAAGAAATACAAGAGAATAGTAAATGAGCTATGATTCACAGGGTGATCATTAAAAGAAAACCCCTGAGGATACTAGTCTCTAATTAGTGCTGTATTCTCGACACTTGGCACTTTGAGAAGCAAGTTCCTGAGTGTGTTTGTAGCCTGTGGAGAAAAACACGAAGAAAAAAAAACGCTTTCCTCGCAATGTATTATCACATTATTTATAGACATTTCTACAGCTTGTACACCATTTGCTCAGATTTTTTGCAAGAAAAAAAACCCGAGTGTAATCTGTATTTATGTTATTAGCAAATAGTCGAGCAGCTGCTAGAAAATCAAGACCTGATAGATTACAGCCGCTTATTTAGCTATTAGTGGGGGAGAACAGTTTCTCTGTGTCCAGATTCACCCCTTTATCACAGCTATTTATCCACATTGGTAATCACTGCTTAACCATGCAATTGTGCCGCCTCTCAGCAAGGGAAATTCCTTTTTTCTTTTTTTTCTTTGAGAGGACTGTAAATCCCACCTGGTACGAATTCCAACTGCACTTTTAGTAATCTTGCATAAAGGTGATCTTCCAGATTCTTACAAATGTGACATTTCCATTTTTTTCCGTTAGTTCAATTTATGGTTGCCCTGATATCCATCTATCCCTGTATCCACATATTTTCTAATGTATTACCCATATGAGTAAATATATTTCTCTGTTGATTTATTTATTCACTTATATTTTTGTAAGTAAGTTATTTGGTTATATGTCTATATTTATTAATACATCGATCACTTTACTTACCCACTAGCCGAGGTTTCTTGTCAATTAGTTTTTATTTTAGTTATTTTATTCAGTATTCATATTGGGCTTTTGTTTTTTGTGTATTAACCTTACTAATTAGTTGAATGGAATTTAATTTGTTTTAACCAACTACATACTGGTTCACAATTCTGTTGACCTAACCAAACCAAACATTTATCAAACTGACTTTATTATTTGTAACTTTTTTTTCTTTAACACGCAACTTATAGTCTTTATTGTGAAAACAACCCAGCAGTTGATACATTTTAAAAGACAATCATATTGTCAACATTTTTAGTGTAATTTATTGCTACTCTAATTTTTGAAGTATTTCCACCTGTAATTGATACTTTACTCTGGCACTACAGCTGAGAGAGGAATTGACATGTTTTTAAAGGTAACGACCAAAACCATGGATAGTATCAAGCATCAAGTGACCAAATTGTGCACATAGTCAGCTCATAACAGAAGCAGCTAGCTGTTATGTTCACAACATTGCCTAAAGTAAGGAATATGCTAAGCTGACTGCTTAATGTACCATTCTTAATGCCACATTACAATCAAAGGTCCTGTTTTACACCTGAAAGAAGACTTGGCAAAGAAAGGAATTTGGAGGGGAAAATTGGCTTTTGAGACTATTTTCAGCACTTCTACATGATTTGCTTGAAGACAGGTCAGCCTGACTGGATTAACCGTCACTTTGACACTTTTTAGTTAGGAGACATTCTGGGCAGGTGAAAGGGGTTGCTGTTGTTTGCTTGGTAGTTATAAGAGCAGCTTGTCCCGAGAAAAGTGGTGTGAACTCACTGCAGACATTTATAAGAATAGAGGCGAAGTGAAAACACTTTTTGGAGGTTTTTTTAGCCGACTTTGTTTCATATGGCGATCATAAGTTTGATCTGTCAATTCAAATTACGATTAACCTGATTGTCACATGTTCTGCTGCTCCTGCAGAATAAATGTAGCACTGCAAGTGATCAACATGTTTTTTGTCTAAAATTACTCATTACAATTAATGTGCCTGGTTATTTGAAAAATAAAAAATATACCTGTGGTCTCCATATACAGAGACCACAGGTCATCTGGAGCGCTGCTTTTGGTTCATTTGCTGCATGTCGCTACTTTAGTTTAGTTTGTTTTCTCGCTTACCGGACCTGCCAGACTTCTCTCTTTTGAAAAACCTGCAGAACTCAAAAGGAAACAGGAGCATGCAAGAGGGCTGCTCTTTTATTTGTCCCAGCGCATTTGCAACTATGTTACATATATTCTGCCATTTCAGAATGCAGTAAGCATCTATTAGAGTACAAGCCCCTCGTTTCCAGGCCATTGGCTGGTAAACATCACCGCAGGTCACTGAGAGGCAGAAAGAAGCAGAACATCAAAGACTGGATATTGAAACTTAATGAATAAAAAATTACTGGATAATCATTGGCAGGTTGCCTTTATCAAGGTAACAAGGTTTTTTAAAAAAATCTGATTTCAAACAGTCTTTTCATCTTCATCACGGCTCTCCTACTGCAAAAGTTAAAGGAGTTAAAGGAGGTTTTTGCCACCATAGGGAGATTAGTGTGTCAGAGCTCCCTAAAATATTGGTGGGCTGGCTAAAAAAAAGGCAACTAATCTTGTCTGGAATTAAAATGAAAAGGTTTCCCTCTAAAAATTAAAGGTGAGCCACCAAACGTACTTGCAAATTAGACTTTCAAACTACGGTTGGCAAGCTTCGTTAAGCAGCTGACTAAAGGTTGGTTACCGGAGCAGATAGCCCTACTATTTAACCAGCTAATTTCAACATTCTTGTGCAACTCGTTAAATAGCAGAACAAAGAAAAGGACATTTCACAGAATAATGGGCACTTAAAACTACAAATAGTTTTGAGTTGATTTGGGGAGTTCTTGATTGTGGTATTGTTGTTTATTAAACAATATATCTTTTGCCAAACACTATGTTTTATAATCGAAGAGAAAAGATTGGAGTAACCCTTTAATTGCCCCTAAAAAGGGGGGATTCAAAATAGCAGTAAACAGAAAACATTGTTATATCTTATAATATTATTTTAATCCTGGAGAATCTCATCAGGAGTAGCAAAATATTTCCCTCTTCCGTTTCAAATAAAAACGATTGTGAAATTGTGCCGTATACCACAGCTTCTGGAATTAGGAACCCACTGATTATTGCAGTGTATCGCTCTGACACTGGAAATAATGGAAGGGCAGGTTTTTTTTTTCTACAAAAGGTAGTTTTTTCTTTGTGTGCGAGAGAAACTGTATTTATTCCTGAAAAAAAATACCACAATGGGGGTAATTGGAGAATGCATCAGAATGATTTAACGGGTGACTGTACTTTATGATCACATGTCAGCATACGGAGTTGTAATAAAATTTAAAACAACGGCTTGTGTGGATGAATTATTTATTTACCTTGCGCAATTTGTGGAACATTTACTGGCTGTTTTATGGTTTTACATAACCTTTTTCTCAAGTCGACTTTCAATCAAGCTGGCGATAATGACGGCAACAACCATGACGATGATCGCTCCCCTTTGGCAAAAACAATCATTCAGTTCTTCTCCAAGCATCTTTCAAACAGCATGATAGTGCGACTGTAACTTATACGTTACAGACATGCAAAATCAGAACCCTCCCATTAAATATTCTGTTCTGCTTTAGGAAATTTTTAACTATCAATCATGCATAACTGTTTTGTTTAAAGGTGTTTTTAGAAAAAAAAAGGGATTTAATTTCACTTGAATAAATACAATAAGGATTTTTTTACTCAAAAACCTCCAGAACTATTTAAAAAAAACAGCCTTGGACCTTGTGTGTTCGTTTTTTTCCATATGACTGTATCTTGTTACGCTCAATTTAAAAACTATAGCAGATAGAAAATATTAAGATTTTACAGAATCATCGCCGCAGGTTCAGGTCACGGCACCACTGTTCATCTATGTGGCAGAAAGCCACAGTCATCAAAGCATGCTGTGTGGGCCGGGGAGTGGTCAGCTGTCACTGAGTGATGAGGTGGGGTTAGCTGCCCCCCCTTCACACATGGGAGGAAGCTGAGGCAGTGAGTCAGGTGGACGGGGGAGTGGACGGGGGGGGGAAGGTGCCTGAACAAGTTGGACAATGCTCACTGGCATTTCAGTAGGAAGTGAGGTGGGCATGGTTTGCTGATGCATCGCCTGTCATAGTGTTGACTCCAAAGCCAGATCTAACAGACACACGTTGGAGAGCTCAAGGGCGAAGGAAAAAAATACCCTAAACAAAACAAAACAAAACAAAAAAAAAAACAGTGAACTTCCCGACAACCTGCTTAGTAGATTTACTGATTACATCAAACAGGGGGTGATCTGCTCTTCAAGAAGCTTATGAGTAGACGGGAGATTATCCAAGGCTGAGAGGACTGACTGTGAGCGAGGGAAGGTAGAACGCTGATGATGCTGAATTACCGATGTTGGATTTAGACTCCGTTAAATCCAAGATCAGAGTTTCAATGTAAATAAGACGGGATTTATGTAGAAACACCTTGAAGTGGTGAAGTGAACTAAGCTCACGTTAAGGCTTCATCAATTTACATGTTTTGATTTGCTTGTTCTCTAATAAAGCGATAAGTGTTTGTGGCAGTTATCTTTAAAGTGCCTTTCCTAAGTGTTTACATGCATTGAACCTTCTGACATTTTGGTACATTTACTCCCACACACTTCAATTTATTCTTTGTGATGCACCATCTCAAAGTGGTGCGAAACTCTTAAATGGAAGAAAATTGATATATGCTTGAAACATTTTTTTTTCAAACCCTTTTCTAACTTCATTAGTTCTCTTCCGAATGCGTCTACACCACACAGATTTCAACTATATGTAATTTACCTTTTGTTAATGCAGCTCTTATAAAGAAAGCACCAGAGGTTTCGTAAAGCATCATGAACACCAAGGGACGCAGCAGACGGCTCACTGATGATGTTGTTGGGTTATAAAACAATAACTCATTCATTACAAATATGACCTGTACTAAATAATTGTAAGATTAAATCCATAAACATTTGCAATTTCTCACAATGTAGGGGATAAAATAATGAGATGGAAGATGATTATGTGATTTAACAGGAAGTTCTACTTTGTCGCCTACAAGCAAAACACTCTGTAAGAAGGACAACAAACAATTCACACTGCTTTAAGTACTTAATCTAATTGCTAGTAAGAGGGGAAATTAAAAAAGAAAGTTTAATATAATCTTAAGGTAAATTATGAAGAAGAATGGGAACAATTGTTGGTTTATTAATGTGTAAAACTGCTGGAGACCTACTCCTTAAAACTTGCAGTTGTAATTGTAGTGAAAGGTGGGTTTTGCAAAGTGCACTCTGGATGTGTTCATATCATCACAAGCCGAGCCGAAACCCAACACAATAATGTGCTTATACTAGGACATAATAACTGAGCTGAATAACTTTAACACAGCAGTTGTGTTGAATAATTAGCACAGTAAAAGTGTTGAATTGAACACAGAGTGCCGTCATTGTATAGACACATTATGGTGTAAAAACATATGTTCAATGTGGTAATTATATAGACTCTGGGGGGCTGAATCATTGTTTTGTGAAAAAAAATCTCCAAATTGCCACTTTACAAATATGCACTCATATATTATCACAGGGTTACTGCAATACCATATGCACTGCCATACTGATCCTTCTAAACAAAAAATGCATCGCTAAGAGTTTAATTTCACAGTTCCTGGCTCCAGGTTAGTGATAACTGCCTCCACGGACAATGTTGCTTTGGGGAAAATATATATATAAAACAATACAACCATGCTGACAGACAGTGTCCAATTAAATACCATACAGTCCAGTCTATGTCCCCAAGGTGGCTTTTATTTGAGGTGTGACCAGTCCAGAACAGATTCTGTAATTACCCCACATAAGGCCTAAGCTTTACTGTAAGTGATAATCACGTACAGAGCATCAATTTCCTGGTTTCATTTGCCGGTGCAAAGTGGCGGCAGGTGCTTGGTATACCTCACCTAAACAATCGGCACCATAAGTCCAACAGCAGACCCTAAAATGTCTTTGTTATTATCAAAATGAATTAAAAACCAATTAGTCAGGCTGGATATAGACGGAAAATATGACAAATTACGTGACAACTTTCAGTGACGCACAAGCCTGCGCGGCTTTGTGCAAATCTGAGAATTGATTGCATGATTATATATCCTGGCCTAGCTTCCAAATTGCGAGGGGTGGCTGACAGAGCTGAGCTGGAACCCACTGTGAGAGAGACGGGATTTTATATTGTCCTTATTAGATACAAACAGTGGGGGGAACTGGAGCCTTATGTATAGCACCAGACAGCCAGCAGGGTTTTTTCCCCCCTCCTTTATTCATTCACTCTATCTTTGTCCTTGTCTTTCTGTTTCCACTTTTCCTGCACTTCCCTATTGAGCACACTGAAGTGTTTCTGCCGAGGATATCAAGCAAAATCAGCTCTCTGAAAGGACATTTAATTATACCTCATCTCCTTTTTTTTAATAGACTATTATGATAGACTGCTTGAACAAGAGTTAGCTAATTTGCCATGGAAACCGCAGTATGAAGGTACAACTAATTAGCAGAAGCAGAAGTTTCAAGTTAGAGATAGCCACAAGTTCTCAACACCTCAAAAAAAAGAAGAAGAAGAAAAAAGCTACTTGAACAGTAGAGCATGGCAACACAGGTCCGGATGCCCGATCTTGTGTGACAGGTTGGAGAGTCTGAGGGGCCACCGAGGGAATCTGAGGGCTTCATTACTGCTGAGGAAGATTGCAGGGGCTGTGTAGGAGGAAGACACGGTTGTTCTGACCTCTTATCAACTTGACCTTTGGGAGGAGCTGCTCGAGTGAAAGTTACACTAAGAGAAGAATGGAACAATGGAGAGAGGAAGTTTTTTAATAAGCCACTAGGAGAATAGGCTGGCATCTCACCACTGAAACGCTGAGAGTCAAGGTGAACGGATGGGGTTAAGACAAGATGTCAGCTGCTGGAGTGGGAGACATGTTTATGAGTCATCACAAAGGTTCGGCTCTTCGAAGGCGGTTGTACTTAATAGTGAAGCGCCTGGAGGAGCGTGTACACCTCCACTCAGAAGCTAATATGCACAATATTAAGCCAGAAATGCCATTGATTTTGACATTTTTAATAGCGTACTTTAAGTAATCATTGTTTTTCACTGACATTGTTATGTAACATGAACCCTTAAAGAACTGTGACATAAAAAGGATCTACTTATAATTTCACATACATGCCCAAATAGAAACATATTCCCTCATTTGATTAAACATTCTTCCCTAGGTTGTCCATTACATTTTCTTTTGTCAAGATCAAAAACTTCTATTATTCTGACTGGATATTTTTCCATTGCTCTTAAGAGAAATGATAGACATAACATAAATTGCTTGATTTCCAACAAGACAAGGTTACTAACACTGCATCTGGGAAAGTATTTACAGTGCCTCCCCCTTTTCCCACATTTTATGTTACAGCCGTATGACAAATTGCATTTAATGAACCGGTTTCCTCAAACATCTACACACAAATACCCCATTATGACAATTTATTGAAAATGGAAAGATAACCAAGAATTCACATTTACGTAAGTATTCACAGCCATTTGCCAAGAAGCTCAAATGGGAGCTGTTTCCACTGATTATGCTTGAGATAGGATTGTCCTGAAGCAAAAATCTGGGGAAGGACACAGAAAAAAATAAATAAAATCTGCTGCTTTGAAGGTCCCAGTGAGTACAGTGGCCTTCATCACTTGTCAATGGAAGAAGTTTGGAACCACTAGGAGTCTCCCTAGAGCTGGCTACACCTTCAGAAAAGGCACGTTGCAGCCTAGTCTAGAGTTTGCCAAAAGGAAAAAACGAAAGACTCTCAGACAAACAGAAACAAAGATTCTCTGGTCGGATGACACAAGATTGAACTCTTTGGTGTGAATCCCAGGCGTCATGTTTGGAGGAAACCAGACTCATCCTCAGGCCAATGCTATCTCTACTGTGGAGCATACTGGTCGCAGCATCACACAATGGGGATGTTTTGCAACAGCATTAACTGGCAGACTAGCCATTATAGAGAGGAAAATGAATTAAGTAATGTACAGAGAGGTACGGTATGAAAACCTGCTCCAGCATGCTCTGGACCTCAAACTGAGACAAAGGTTTATTTTTCAACACCACAAAGGCCTGGAATGGCTATAAGCCAGAGTGCAGGTTTGAATCTGATTGATCATCTGTGGAGAGATGATCAATCAGAGATCTGAAAACGGCTGCACAGACATCTCCCATCCAACCTGATGGAGCTTGACAAGAACCGCAAAGAAGAAGAGGTGAAACGGCTTATAGGTACATTTGTGGCATCGGATTCAAAGAGATTTGAGTTTGTAAATGCTGCCAAAGGTAGATCAATAAAGTATAAAGCATAGGCTTTGTATTGTTTTTTTTATTGTTGAAACATTTTTTTTAATTTTAATGAACAATTAAACATTATAAGATGTTTAAAAAGTGAAGCACTGCAAATACTTTCCAGATGCACAATATGTTAAATCTCTGACCTTAATCCCACTGAACCAACCTTGTAGATCAAGTTTAAACCAACCAGTGTCCATGAGCTATACCAGTTCCAATATAATCTATTATGAAGCATTTCTCCCTAATAAATTTCATGCAATATATGCTAATTTCTCCCTTCTGTTACTAACGTCTTGACCTCCTTGATTGTTCACCGTGATTCTACTTCCTTACAGGAAAGTCAGATCTCGGATCAAACAATTATTCAGACAGCAGCTCAATTGAAAAATGATGCATTGCCTTGGCTTGTGACTCTGCCACCCACAGACACCGCCACTCTTGGCGGTAATTGTTATAACTTCTTTTTGTCCCTCCATTACAACTGATGGAGCAGATCAAATCGCAAATTAATGAAATCAATATTGTATCTACGGCATGTGTCCATCGATTTAGCACACTCCCCTCCGTCGCCATTATTAACGGCACATCTGACTCTGCTTTTGCGACGCTTTATTAAGATATCGGTGGAGAGAGGAGGGCAGTAATTTATCCCTAAAAGAAAAAAACGAGGCTCTCCAAGCGGAATACAGATGTAAAAGTGAAAGTGGTCGAAAGGAAGAGGAGAAGAGTCAGCAGAGTGAGAGAACAAAGAAGTAAAGCAATGAAGGTGTGGAGACTGAGGAGGGTGCAGATGAAGGGCAGAATTTAAATGGAGTAAAGGGAGAAATTTAAGTAAAAAATAAAGCATTGGGATCGAGGCTTGTCAAGGAAAGGGGGGATTCTACACAGTCTTCTTCTGTAAAGGATTACCTTTGTTTTCTTATTCTGGATAGGTGTGAGAAAATCCCTGAATGGGCTATGTAACTATGAGGACTTTGGAATGTCTTAGGATCCCCTGAAACGAGCTGGAGGGCATCACTGGTGAGAGGGATGTGTGGTACCCCTTCTCTACATGTTATCCCTTTAACCCAGTCGCAGATAGGTGGAAGGCAATGGATAATGTGGAAATGGAGATACTACAAGTGACAAATCACTCTTCAAAATTGTTTTAATTCTAGAATAACCTGGAGTCTCATAAAATATATGTATTATTATTCATAATTGAAACTCACTGAAGTTTACACAGTGGCCATTTTAGTTGCTTCATGATTTTAGCACAACTAAATAAATGGGATTTGGCACAGAGGCTTTCACATTTGGTTACCAAAGCTTCTATTACACTTCAATGACAATCACAACAATTGTGAAATCTACACATTTATTGCTGTATTTTGTTGCACCTAGGCCTGTCCGATAAATGATAAATCGATTAATTGTGCAATAAAAAACATATCGAGATAATTGATAAGTGCAATAAGTGCTGAAATGCACCTTTCAGCTGTTTGGGATTCCCCTAGGTAATTTCCCATCAGAAAGCAGGAGGAGAATTCGTGCCCCCTCTCCCCCCCCCACCAAAATTTCTTGGGGCGGTGTTATCGCTTATCGCCGATAAAGCTTTAGGTGATTAATCGACCAGCTAAATCTGTTATCGCGACAGACCTAGTTGCACCTTTCTATTCATTCTAGACACAAAAAAAAAAGATTTGACCGCCTTATTTGGACAGTTATTTGGACATGAATTTCTTTGAATTTTGTCCTAAAGGTGGTGGTGAATTTAAGTTGCTCTGCTAATGTTTTGTAGTATATTTAAAAATCCCAGAAAGTCATCTGATTTCTTTTTTTTAATTCCTTTTTTTCATGGAAATGAAGCCTTTTTTTATCCAACAATGATTTCTGGGCACCATCCAGTTACACTACTGAAGTCCAAACTGGCGGCAAGAAAATTACAGCAATTATGTAGCTGGCCCTTTATTTCTTTACTTGCAGTTTTCTTTAACAAATGCATAAATCATTTTTTTTTTCTGCTGAAAATAATTACATAGAAGACTGAAGACTCGCACCTTATATCCTATAGGTAGAACAGAATATTTTTTGCCCTAAAGGGCAAATATTATTATTATTGCTTCAACAGAGATGTGGAAAATAATGACCTTTAGCATTGGCTGTAAGCCTTTTTTTAAATGGAGCCATGAAGTCTAATTATGTGGCTAAATATGACTTTAAAAAGGGTAAAAAAAAGTTTTAAAATTTTGCACAAGAGCATAGGCTGAACGCATTTTACCATGTGTGATCAGACAGAAGTAATTTAGGCATCACGGTTAAGGTGGACCAGCCAACATCCCTTTGGAATGGAGCTCAATTACACTAAATATAATGGATGAAAACTGGCTGAAAACCAAACATGCATGTTGGACGTCTCTTTGTCTGGAGCCACAATGTTAGACCCTTTACACAATATCAATCTGGAATAGAACGTAACATAGAGATATATTGCTATTTATAATTCTTGAGTGCTCCTATTTTGTTTTATATTCTATTACTTTTAATTGTTGAAACTGGCAGCTCTTAAGTATTATTTTTAAACATTCAACAAATTTTCTCTGCTTTTTTAATTCATTTTCAATGCAGTACTCTAAATAGCTAAACAACTTTGTTTTTTTTACACCTCTTAGCTCTAACCTTTGAGTTAGTAATGCACATATATAAATACATGAGATTACCAGCGTTGCAACAACACAAGTCTTATTCTGTTCTTAAATATTGTTTGTCTTTTGTCAACAGTTTTTTGTCCATCACTTTCATGAACAGAACAAACAGCCCAACAAGCGGAAAAAGTATAATCTTTTTCCAGTAATTTAACAATAAGCGAGTGCAACCAAACTGTGAAGTCAACACTGTAAGTGGATGGAACAAAAGTTCAAGTTAGCTCCAACAGGAACCACTGCAGGATATGAAGGACAGGATATTATGGAAAACTAAGTGCCGCTGTAGGCCACAGTTCAGACCAAGTGCGTCTCTGTACACCGAAGCTGCCGGAGCTGGGTTGGAGTGTTTTACACCTTAATAAAGAAAAAAAGACACTGTGCGGCTGGAATGACAAAATGTGCAAACAGGAAGGAGTCAGATATAAAAGAGGCGTTTTCAGGCTTTAGATCACTGGTAAAAAACAGCTCTTGCATCACAAGATCAAAGCTGCCGTCTGTCAAACTTCTAAAGGGAGCTGTGTAAAGGCCTAACATGTTAGGAAGATGGTTTTGATTTGAATTTGAATTACTACAATTCTCCTCAATCCCATGGCTGCAGCAGACCGTACATCTGAAAGCCCACTGCCAGATTTATTCAAACATTTTTTCCCCCATATCAGCCCCGACAGCACATCATGATCTTGGCAGGCGACATGACCGGCTCTGATGATACGCTGAGAAGTCGTCCTAAAACAATACCTAGGGTTATTGGCAAAGTCCATTCCATTTCCTCTGACCTCATGTAGATTTCCTCTTCATGTGTTCATCCTGTGACCCCGTTCTTACCCTTCCCACCCACACCTACACATTTCCACTAAAGTTTATTGCAGCGTGAAAAGGTTCTTTATCTGGTGCAGAAATTAAACCATTACAGTGAATCCATTTGGAAATGCCTCAGAGAACCAAATATTTGCTTGGCTTCTAGAAAACAAGCAAACTTTATTTTTTCTTTATCATGTGCGCAGACTGGATATGTGTGCAACGCAACTTCTAACAAATTCTTCAAATGCTTAAATGAAGTGTTACACGTAGGGAATATTTCTTTTTAGAAATCTTCCACACCGTGATTTGGTTGGACAAATAAAATATTTGGTTTGTACATTTTTTGAAAGTTAGCACAGATAAAGACAACCCTGACAGCGTTCCCTCCTGGGTTAAGTCAAATATCTAAAAACATCCCATGTTGTTGACATTTCTCTGCTCTGATACACTGTATTTTTTTCTTTATCTACTCCAGTAAACAATCACAAAAAATCATCACCACATCCCCAGCATAGGTTTACCACTGCATTGTGCATTTAGGACATTTATGAACCTTTAGAGCAGCACTGATAGAGTTATGATGAAGTTGCCAAGGAATTGTTGCTAAGGAAGCATTAGTGTGACTGAGAGTGGAAAATACATACTGTAGGGCACACATTCGTATTGGACTTCCAGGTATTTGTAGGTTCCCGGGCATGGGTCAGGAAACACATCTGGTCCGGCTACCACAGCACACTGGGTCCTGTTGTTACATCTGCAGAAACCACAGAATCAATTATCAAAAGGTACAAGCAGCAATCAATGGGCACAGTGCATGACAGTCAAACACTAAATATTACTTTCTCAGAAAGAGATTCTCAACTGAGATGCGTTTGAAAACGAAGACTTGACTGACAGGCTAGCAAAAGTGCTAAATATCTCACAGATGTTGAGTCTTTAGTGAACACTAATTCCTCCTCCACTGATTAGAGGTATAAGCAAAACATCAACATCCCTGCTACCATTTTCCTGCATATGACCAGGCCCTAGAACACCAGGTGAATTATTTTGTATCGCCAACTCCTCCTGAAAGTAACACCAAGCTTTGCTTTTGCCTGATGTGATGCAATCTCTTGCACTGTGCAATCAAGCTGGAAAGCTTAGCGGTGCTCATAGCTAAGATCTGAAATAGGGTCTCTGTTATCTGAACATCATAGGCTAAGAAAAAGAACCTTGGACCCTCAAAACGTAATGTTTTGAGTAGCCCTGGCATCATTTTTAACAAGTCTTTTGCATAACACCACTTTTCAAATATTGTAAAATGACATCTGGTTCTCAATGTGTTTCAAAATTACTTTAAACTACTGTTTATTTTAACAGTATGGTAATATATTAGATTCGCTTTCTTCGTGGTCGGCAAAAAAAAAACAAAAAAACAGTACAACTTGCCCATCATAAAGTGTGGGGGAAAGGATCCGTTAATACCCAGAAACAACTGTAGATCGAAGTTCAGATTTTTGAATTTCAGAGAATTATGTGTAGAAACACAACTCTGAAGGATTTACATAACTTTGCCAAGGAGACTGATTTTAATCAGACATTGATCAAACTAAAATAACAGAGCAGTGCCATAACCGTTTCCCGAAATCTACAAAGTTAAGAAGTTCCCCTCTTTTTAAGGTTCATTTGGCTCCGGCAGAGACAAATTCATCTTGCTGTGGAGGAATAGAGTTAAAAGTCATGGGTGTACCAACCAGACCATGCACAGGTTGGAGCGTTATTATCACATGATGGATGGTTGTTGTGGGAGGGGGTGGTTGTGGGGAGGAGGTAGACACAATCAACTGACTGCACAATCATCTCCAGCATGAAATGCTGGTGTTCATTAAAGAACACAATTGTGGTGCCTGTGGTGTTCTCCTGTGCCATTTTGTTTTTGGCACTCATCAATCAAAGCGCCACTTCATATGCAAGGAGAGCCTCTCGCCTCGCATTACAGAAGCAGCACTTATCTCACAACATTAAGCTTTAAACATTTCGACAGGTATAGATCTGTTGGGCTTCTGCATACATCTGGAAAATAGAAGCACACCTCAATAATTGATATAATTAATGAGTTTATTCTACAAATAAAGAGTCAAGAATTATATGGATTTCATGTTCAAGCATTTGCTTATGTTACTTTCAGTATTTATCGATTGTAGTTGATACAAAAAGCTAAACTTTGCATCTTTTTGAATCTACTTTTGCAAAGAAAGTATGTGAAATATTACCCTGTAATTTACGGTGAAACACGGGATGTGGACGCCAGATATTTTCCGTATAAATACGGTAAAATACGTATTTACAGCGCTTCCCTGTAAAAAATAAAATATAGCAAAATTCTGGCATGACTTAAGACATACTCCACAGCAAAGTTAAGGCAAGGAGGGTCAGTGCCTGGCTTTTCTGAGTACCGCTTCCAGGAATGGTTTTAAAACGTAAGTGGAAAGGAATAGAACAAGTCACTAAAGCAACAGGAAGTAGCAGATGGCTACATCTCACTTTGGACTTGACAAAAAAACAGTGCACCAATACCAGCGAAGAGCATGGCTTATCAAATCACTGAATGTCTCATCACTGACAGAAGAAACTTACCTCTGGACCACAACCATGCTGGTGGAGAGAGCTAATGACAGCGTGACAATTGTCAAATTAGCAGTAACATAGCTACAACATAACCTTTCTGTATTAATCAAGTTCATATTGTCTTCCCATTTGAAAAAAGTAAAAACTCAATGATGTTTATTTTTCAAAAATTGAATAACTCAACAAGATTAACTTTTGAATGCCTTTTTTTGCTAGTTATCGAGACGCTTTTGCACAACAACATGCCGAGTCTGATCCTGTCTCTGCTCCGATCTACCAGAGGTTTACTGCTGCCGACTGCAGCGCATTCAGGACAGGCGTCTGTCAAAGCTGTGCTCATTTACACACAGCCATTACCCTCCAATATACAAACAGTATTTAGACGGTTCACAGTCTAAGTCCTGTGAAGGTCAAGGAAGGGTCTGACACCATGATTCATATGCCACAATTAAATGATTCTCTACACCTTAATTAACATTGATTGGCTGCTGACTAATCAATCGGAGCGGTGAGGGACAGGCGGAAAAGGGACCCATCTCATTTCAGGCCTGAGCCGGTAATGAGATATGGTCCACCGACTTCTTCCCATGTGAGCTTTATGGGTTCGTGAACCCGACCAGCCATCCGTCTTCCTCGCTCGGTCACAGCGGTGAGCTGTTGGTAAGCTACAGTTCCGACCTACCAAGAGCTGACGCAAAGGCAGTAAATGACAATCAAGTAAATAAGGGGTCAAGCCGACGAAACCGAGAAACAATTACCAAGGCAGGTTCGTGGCCTCCTTGTTCTCTTCCTGGCTGAAATTTATCCATCCGTCTGTTTGGAGGTGGCTGGCTTGTAATATGCAGGTAAATGCAAGCTAAATTTGGGCATCTTCACTGCGGACTGACGCGACGGAAGCACCAAAAGTTTTAAATGGAGACGCAAACCGTTTGACGAAGCAAACTGACACACAAACACATTATTATTATTTTCTTGTCTGACATCATTAAGTGCCCGTTGACGCATTTAGCTGCACATTCGCATTTAAGGGGCCCAACACGAACACAGCTTTGCTAATCCATACCCTTTGAGGTAAAGGCTATGAACAAATCTGGACTTTTAATCACACGCCTTTTCAATTTAACGTCCTCCTGGGGGATTAAACGTCGGACTGTTTATTTAACATGGATTGCAAACTTAATCTGAGCCTATCTTGCCCCACTTAAAAAGGAAAAACAATCCGTATTCATTTTTACCGCTGCATGCACAAAGACAAGCAGCCGCAGATGCTGTCTGATTAAATATTATCTGAGCAAATTTCCAAAGGGGCTAAAAAAAAAAAGGGCTGAAGAAAGAATGATGGAGTTTCCGTTTATTTTCCAGTGTCAAATTCATGAATTTCTGTCACATATTTGCACAGTGGTCAGGATTGTAATGTGGAACCTGCAGAAACTGTAGGATGAAAAGGAATCGGTAAAAAGCAGGACGGATCCCTCCTTTCATGTTTCCACCAAGGATTTTAACTGCCAAGTGAATCTCCCTACCAAAATACAGATTTTCTTTTGTCCAAAAATACTATTGTTTAATTATTTATAGATGGATGCATAGATGGAGCCAATTAAACATAAATAGTATAAACATTTTTCAAGTGCCTATCCCAGATACTGAAAACAGTTCAACTCCATTCTTTTGAAACGGAGCGGAGACCCTAAACTTATTAAGCATGAACCAAAAGGGATACAAAGGGAGAATCCCGTTAGATCGAAGGCCACGGAACTGTCACCGAATCAAAACGTGGAGTTAAAGGATTGCAGCAGACACTTGGCTATTACAGACTCCTTTGAACTAACAAAGGGAAGGTGAAGTGGTTTAAGTCTGGGTTATATGCTGAAATATGTATTAAAATGCAGGTGGTCTGAGGCTGATGTAATATATCACAAGTAAAGAATGAAACACAGGTGGTATTAACTTGATGTAGCTGTTCTTTCTGTTCTTTATCACACAAAAACGGCACCATAGGATTAACGCCTACAAAAAGGCCCATGGATATAATCACTGACCACGACGGGTTTGGAATAAAAGAAGGTGAAATATATGTTACTTTTCTCCTGATTTTCTTTTCCGACTGCCTCCCCCCACCCCTTTCCCTGTTCCTTACATCTGCTGTTTTATAATTGGCAGATTAAAAGTCGGGGTGCCAGCTGATGAGAGAAGATAAAGCACAAAGCACCAGAGCCTAATGTAAGCACAAACTGCAATTGCTGTAATCACAGGCTGATCCCCACTCTGGCTGACGTCGAAGCTCCGGGTCACACTGAACCCAGACAAGGTGCAAATAGTACCAAACATGAATCGGCGACTGAATGAAAGACTGTAACATCTCTAGCACACACACACACACACACACAAAAACCAGATTTATACCAAGAGTAGAATTCTTTTATTATTTTTTTCAAATCTGATGGCTAACCATTTATTGCTGAATCAGATTCCATGATGCCAAAACGCTTTGAGCAGTTTTCCACAAAAGAAACGTAGCCTGAAGAGAGTGAAGAAAGCACAGAGAGCTGGAATTCTGCGTCTGAACTGTTAATGTACTGGATAAATCCCTTTAGGACTGCTTTTGAAACATTAGCACAGGCTTACATCCTGTGAATCTCCTCCAGACTCTCAAATGTATATTTCCTCACAGTATTTCCCATGCTATAGTTGTTTCTATCCCGTAAACCAAAGTTTTTCTTCCACTTAACTTTTTGTTATTATGTTTCACCACTGGAGCAATATTAAAGAATGATGTCATTTTTGCAATTTTTGAAGGTTATACATGACTAAAGCATACCTGTTATGCGTTAAAATTTCAGTTTGTATTGGTTTGATGTGATATACAACATATTTATATTCTATTTTCATGTGAGTCTATTTATTGTTATTGTCTGTCACCTTACTGTTGTTGCTTGTATTCTTCTATTCTAAAATGATAAATATTACTGACACAAGTCAAAGAGTAAACTTTTTTTTTTTACTTTTCTTTATAAGTTGCACCTGTTAATAATAATGCAGTATTACCAACAAGCACAGCCTGTTACAGTAAGAGCCAACTCATTTCACTCAGGCAGAATTTTCACACCTGGCATTAGCTCCCACGTCAAGAAAACAAACGATGTGCTGAAATAACACTCTGTGTGCCAAGAAACAGCTAATGTTTGAACTGTGCGCTTCATGTGTTCGGACTGGTGTTTGATTTCTTTGCCTGCTGTGGACACACACTTGAGTTTGTGTTTGTAAGAAATGGGGGGAGGGAGGAGAGGAGGGAAAAAGTGACAAAAAGGGTCAATATTCCTGACCCAATACGCTACGGCGACGGTCTTCAACACTCACGGTAGGATTCACTAATTGTCTTTAACGGCTGCAACAAACAGCGTTTATCCTTTCTTATGGGTTAGGTGATATTTTTGGCTGCTGTTGTTCTGATAAGCGCTCAGGGAAAAGGGAAGAAGGATATTTACCACATCATCCAACTTACACCATTTCATATTGGTGTAGGGTCTCTACACATTTCATACCATCTATGTTTCTATTCTTTTATGAACAGTTTTAGAATTGCTTATTTTCCTTCCTGAGATCAGAATCATCTCAAAGCCACACGGAAGTCGCTGACCAGCACTCTCCCCCAACAGTCGGAGCCAACTCATCACCATGTGGGGGTCGGTGGACAGCGCCAGCCCTCTCTTCACCCAGGTACCCAAAGGCATGCAGCCGCAGATCAGATGAGACAACAACAAAGTCGATCACCGAACTGTAGCCCAAGATGTCCTGGTGCCAGGAGCACATATGGACACCCTCATGCTTTGGATGGCTATTTCAATTCCTCCCCGCAGTTTATTAAGAGATGGGGGAAAAAAAATACAATAGTAAACAATAAGAGTAATCAAGGTGACTTCATTTGCCTTTTTTCATACACCTACTGAAAGAAATAATGCAAATGGATTTTGTAACACAATATATAGCCTGTTGAGAAAATGAACATGTCTCGTTTGTTTTCCATAAAGTCAGACGATGCTTTAGGGTATGGTTCATTTAATTTATGGTATTTAATTGATTTTTTTAAGATTATTTTGCCTCTAGTTTCCTTTATTTTATAGTTAATTGACAGAAAGGTGGGTAATGAGAGAAGGGGGAAAACATGCAGCAAAGGTCATCAAGGCCGGGAATCGAACCCGCGACAGCTGCCCCCATATGTGTGTTGCACTTAACCCCTGTGCTACCACAGCACACACTAATTAATGGTAATTTTTGATAGTGAAGTTCTTTAATTATTTACTGTAATCAGCTGAATTAGTCTCTTTTCATATGAAATGGATGGAATCTTTGAAACTAGAATTTCAATCAGAAGCAATATTGTGACAATTATCAAAATCAACCCATACAGAAAGAAATATTGGGATATTTTGTCAATATCACTTAAAAAATAGTTGAAAGTTGTCGCTTTAACCGATTGTCGAAGTCATTTTCGCAACACAGGAAAACAAACTGAAACAAACTTTTTACAAAACTTCTGCGTAATTGCGCATTTGGCTAAGGATTAGTGAAACCTAAAAATGATCGCATGCGCCCCACCGAACCGTAGACTCATCGCTGAATCCCACTCACAGACACTCCCTTTATTTTAGATCTGAACACTTTGTTTCCCCAACATCAAGAGATCCGCTTAGCGCAGATTAAGAGGGAGAGGAGAAAGATCAGGAATGAATGTCTACAACATAGACACAATAGCCGAGCGTGGGCGCAGAGGATTTGAAGTACGCCGCTGAAGGAACGCGCTGTTCTCAAACGCTTAAGCTCGCATGCTGCTGTACAAATGTGTCAACACGTCCTCACAGAAACGCCAGTATGAAGCGGTGATTGGATCAATTTGTTGAGCAACACATGACAAGAAAAGGGGAGGTTTTAGCAGTATAGTACGAAACTTAAGGGAACCATCGAGCTCTGTCAGATGTGCATCGCTATAGGTGATAAAACATCAACCATGTTTAGTTTTTATTGGATTAGCAGACTGGAACTAAGCGGAAATAAATAAAGTGCTGACAGTGTTGTGCACGAGGAGATCTGGGCATTTTTCTGTACGTCAGTATGTATGAGCAACCTTTACGGAGCCCTGCTAAGTGAAGAAGAGAGTTTCATTGGGAATGGTCAAACAAAGGTCAGTATTAATCACTGCTTGTAAACTCCTTTACATTGCTTACAAAAAAAGGCTATTTCAAGGGTTTTTTTTTCCTACCTGACAAATGTAATCCCTCACAACCATTCACAGTGATTAGTAGGTTTCATAAGATTTGACATCACTCAGTTTGCTCCCTCTCTAATACTGCATTTGGAAGATAAAATGCAGTTCAAGCGAAATGAAATATGGAAGCGCTGAAGCAACATGGCTAGTTTGGGTGAAAGATGACCAACTAGGCAGCAAACTACTCCAATATTTTCAGGCCCCTATGTTGATGCTGAGGCTTTACAGACTCAGCTATGAGGCTCTGCTTGGCAACAATCCAGAAGCCTAAAGCACAAACACAAGCAAAGCTTGATGAACACATGCTAAACATGTGCTAAGGTAAGTGGCCACTTTACAGAGAGCTTCAATTAAAATTAAATCTCATAAAAAACTGTGGGACCGAGATGCTTATGGATCAATTATCCAGTTTATTTAACTTCTCGACGTTCTCAATGTTTGTGGGCCGTTTCTGGATACTTTTTTGATACCACATGTTTTGTTATTTCTTTAAACTTTGACGGACATTGTGTTCTTGCAACAAAGTGTTTCGCAAGGAACTCTTATCTGAAAACGTGATGTATTTTTCAACAGAGCCGTGTTTTTTTTTTAAGAAACTAGTATTGAGAAGTAGCAGAAGTGGAGCATGAAATAAAAATGTCAGAAAAAAAACTACCTGCAACCGCTGAACAACAATAACAGATCATA
>CAEGAF010101604.1:0-22995 GCA_903067075.1 Micropoecilia bifurca
TATTTAATCAAAATTGTTAAAGTAGGTGTTTTTGTATCCTGTCCCCTTTAGTCTAATTTCCTCAAACAAAAACTAGTGCAAACAACTGCCATTATCTAATGTGCCAGATGCAGTAAATACAGTTCAGGCCGGTATGAAAACAGACCTCAGAGGTTTTGTCGGAGAACAAGAGCAAAGAAAAGCAGGGTTAGATTGCAATACAATGTCCTAAGCTTTAGAAATCTCACAAAGTGCCATTCCATCCATTATCCGGAAATGAAAACAGCAGATTTGCAAACTCCCTCCGAGAGATGGCTGCACCTAAGCTGACAAGTTCTGTTTGCTGTTTGTTGACAGTCATATAGGGGAGCAAACGAGTCCTGTTAAAAGAAGCAAATCTGGTCGGAAGAGATGCAATTGAAACTGTCAAGTCTAAACGCAAAAAAACCTCCCAACCTCCATGACACCACTTGACCTTTTGTCTGAGCTTCCTCCTACTTTTACATTAATATTCATAGATTTTGTTGGCATGAGGGAAGAATGATGTAAAACAGAGAGAGAAAAGTGAGGTTGCAATGATTCTTGAAATCATCACTGTTAAAAGTCTTGAGTTTAAGACAAATTAGAAATGCATCACTCAGTTTACTCATCCTTCTTCTCACTAGCGAAACAATGGTGACACAGTCACTATTCTCTATAAAGACGTTTTGATTGTGCCTATGTTGCGCTCGTCTTTGTCAAGCAGTATTTAAGCATATTATAAATTGCTTTTGACCCGCATGATCAATTTAGATTGATGACTTATGTATGCCGTCCTCCCACACCTGACCTCTGTTGTAAAAATCTGGCAGGAGAGTAAGATTAAAACAGGAGATAAGGTGATTAAATACCCTTCTCTCCTCATGTCTTGAGATCTGTTCCTAATCAGACATACAGGGGCAAACTACAAGCACAGCAGATGAGCATACCCCATGCATTATTCATTGGACAGAGTCTCAATCAGAGCCAGATCGATACACTTTCTGTATTTACACAGCAGCAGGCCAAACCGACTGGCAAAAATAGCCCCGAGAGAGATTAGGGAACAGGTGTGATGCTTCAAAGAAATACCAAAAAAAATATTTATTGAGCCACTTTCCAAAGGGGAGACATATTATCAAGGTTTATGAGATAAAAGTGTATGTCTATATGTTGCATAGAAATGCAATTGCATATCAATGAGCAAAAATCACTGAGCATGAAGTGTTTGCTTTCGTTGCCCCCTGCAGGTCAGCATAAACAACGCATTGCTGTAACCTTTCCTGTTCATTTCCAAGATAAATGTGATGCATGTCCTGCAAGTTTATATGCACTTGTTTGTGTCTTGCATAACCTTTTGTTTTCCAGAGGATATCTTCATTAAAGACAGAGGAGTGTGGTGTGATCAAAGACCTCCACATAAATTCCCCCGTCTCCTCATTTCTCTCCAAGTCACATCAGCTTGCCAGAGTTGTCTTGCGCACATCTCACCGTATGCCCTACCATCTGGGGATGCATTTGGCTCCCTTTGTTTCATCCTTTTCTTCTCTCTGTCTCTGTCTGCAGCTCTGAAGTGTGTGAACTGTGAGTTTTCTGTTCTTGGTGTTGTGCTGGGTCTCAGGTGAGAGCTGGCTCTTGTCAGTGTACTTGGCAATAGCCAATGAGCTCTTCCTTTCCTGTCCTTTGTTAACACTCTCCTCTCTCTCAGGGAGCATGTTAATTGCTTTTGGACACCAATCAGTGTTCATTAAACAAGCCCATATCCAACATGGCAGATGCTCATTCATTGTGTAGCAATCCATGTTTTTTTTTTTTTTTTTTTTGTTGAGGAAACTGTCTGGAGGGATGATTAAGTCACATATGTAGTTAATTGTCATCTGTTTTTTTTTCTTTATTATTTTTTAGAAAACATGTTTTTTCATGTCTTTATTACAAAGTACAGAATTGTCAAATTAAACAATAAAAAATGTATTCCATCAACTATTTTCAATGATCAATAGAAAATAAAAATGTTTGGTTACCATTTCTTCTTAGATAATACAATTGATTCATGATTCTGCTATCTATGCATAAAAACACAAAACCTACCTCTTGAACCTTTTCACATTTTCCTTCATTCCCAGTTATTGTATTTCATTGCTTTCTTGAGATTTTATATGATAGACTAACAACTGTGTCACCCACTTTCAGCCTCATGACTGTTGACTTTGACTGGGTAATTCTAATACATAGATATGCTTCTCCCATTCCCTGACCCTAACCCATTCAGAATTATGTGCTACTTTGTGTTGGTTTTGTCAGTATTTGTAATGATTATTTTAGAAACTGCAATAAGGAATAATTCATTTTGCAAGTCTAAGTAGATTTCTAAATTTTCCTTTGATTACAAATCGAATTAAATGAAAAAAAAAAAGAAATCTAAAACGTGAACAAATTTCTGGAGCCTTAAAAATAAGTCAATCTATGACTTCATTAAGAAAGATATTTGAGAATCACCTCAAGTTGCTTTTTAAAAGCCTTCTGAGTATTAAGTGCATCACAAATCACATTCAAACATAATGGAAATCAGCTCACATTAATATTTCAATTTGAGCAGAAAAAGCCAATTGCAATTAGCTGCAGGAAAAGGGCAGCAGCAAAGGAATTTGAACAAAATCTAGACATTGTTTATTCTGTCATAATGACATGCTACATAACTTTCTTTTCTAGGTCAGCTCTAGAGTTAAGACTGACAGGCTCATCAACTGATAATGAGACAGCTGTCTGATTAGTGTGTTCATGTCCAGGTAGAATACATTGTATCACCAATATCTAGCACAGGATGACCACAGTAGTCATTATTGTCCTGATACCCAAAGGGTTAGATTTTTCCTTCTTTGCTTTTCTCTAATTTTTTTTCTGCCCCAGTGTGATCTCCAGCTCTCTTTCATTTTGTCCATGAGCAAGGTATAATTATCTTCTAACCCCTCAGGATTGTTGGCCAGATGAACAGGTAGGAATTAATAGCTGGATACATTATAACAGGCTTTCTTCATTCAACATGAATTATTATCTCAAGAGCTCACTTATGTTTCAGCCCCACATTTTCATGTCAGCAGGCTTATGATAAACTGGATTTTTTTCTTTTGGTTATAAGTGGATTAAAGAAGCAAATACATAAACGTGTTCCTTTAATTTCTTGTATTAATATGTGAATCACGCGGCCACATTAGAGAGAAATATAATACAATATTTTCTTTCTCAATCATTAATCAACTTTATGCAATCAAAGCAAGCTAACCGCATTCCTTTGTAACTTGCTTAAAATTGTCTTGACACTGCATGAAAGTGAGTAAAGATATTAATTTACTTAGCTGTCACTCTGGAAACTTGCCAAGAAAGGATTTCTACCATTGCGCTGCTACCCTACAAGGATAAATTTGTTTTCTCTGCTTTTCACAAGGATCTGCACGCTGCAGCACATTACAAATAAGCTTAAACTGACTAAAGTCTTGCAAAGAATGCAAAACAAAAAGAACTGTTACACTTCCCAAACAGATGAATGACATATCAAACATTCTACCAATTAAAGATTGTTGGGATGAGCCTGGAGTCTATTGAAACAGTGATGGAAAAGAGGACATTGTCCAAGCAGAGGACAGTTATGGACCATACCAGAAACCCCTTGTGCACTTTTTTCTCCCAGAAGAATAGCAAACGCTCAGGGACAGATTCTGTTCAACCGAGAGGCTCAGGAAGGCCTTTGTACCACGGGCCATTAGATTCTATAATGCTGCTACAGGTGGGAGGGGGGGGGACAGCGGGAAATGGGGAATGTCTTAATAATTTATCCTTGTGACAGTTTTTTTTAATTATTATTTTGTTGTGCCTTAATGTTTTTAAATGTAGTATATTTATGGATGGTTATGTATGTATATGAACAACACACTACCTCAATTTCCTCTGGGTTAATAAAGTACCACCTAGCCTAACCTAGCCTAAGAGGGTCCAACAGGTCGAGTTAACTAAAAAGCACCTAATACCGTCTGGAAAATGCAAAGTATGTTTAAAATGAGCAGTGAATGGTTTTACTTTCCTAGAAATTATACATTTTTTGTAAAAGTTAAGGCTCCTTTTTGGGATCTCTTTGGGGAACCTTATTTAAGACAGAGCACAAGTCAGAGAATAAAATCGATAGAAAATACCTAATGACTTTTTAATTAGGTTTTATGCACAACTTTGAGGTCTTGGGTCAGTCATATATCCTGTAAAAAAAATAAAATAATTTTATAGCTACTATAAAACCATTTAACGGGAGAAAAAGTATTCTCAAAAAAGAATCTCTTGGGATTATCAACGTAATACCGATCAGTGTCCGTTGGTGCTGAAGATCAGCAAATGGTCTGCTGCTAATTAGATCCATTAATTAGTCCCATCCAGTGAGATTTGTGACACCGAAACGATCTATCTAGAGTGTTGGATATATGTCTTATGAGGTTAAATTCCAACCAGTATATAAAAAAGATTCATTCCTGTCTGCAAGGTAAATTACCAGAAACGTTTTTGGGGCAGGAGTGTTTTTGCCTCAAAACTCTTCACCAGATGTAATTCAGACTCAGCCGCTTTTTTGTTGTTGAATCATGAATCCTGAATCCTGACCTTAACTGGGACAAGTGTCCTGCAGTGCTTCAGATGTTGTTCCAGGTTTGTTTGTGACCTTCTGAATATTAACGCAAAGACAGATTTTATTTCATCTCGACTTGGACTTGTGACATTAGCAGTTTTCTTAGCCTAGCAAAAACACTGCATATTGTATTTGATTTGTTCAAATTCCAGTTGGGAATAGATATTTGTTGTTAAGAGAAACAACAAAGAAAAGAGACAACAGCATCCTGAACATTATCAGTGAGAATGTTAAATGGTACAAAATTAATACAAATTTCATCCTTGTAACACAGATTAAATGTTTCTATTTATTTTGTATAATTAACACTGATTATCTTGAAACATTATTTGTCAAATTACTGTAATCGGTATTGAGGACAATAAAACTTCTTATCGTGACATTGCAAAAAAATGATTAAAAAATGCATTATTTCTAACTAAAAAATCAACTATTTTAACATTTAGTTGTGCTTCACAGAAATACATCTTTGCAGTCAACATTATCTCATCTCATCACTGTACCTTTCAAAGCTGCACCAGAAACAGAGTGAAAATTTATCAACTAGCGCCTCCTTCTGGCAAAATTTGTCATGTTACCTTGTTCTATGTACTATAATAGTTTGTTCACTATAACATAAAAAAAATATTAGAAGGTCATGCACAAACTGCACATTTTACAGATTGAATGGGCTAACCTAATTCTGGTGTCAATTGTTTATAAATAATAAATGTTATCATCAGATATTTCTTCATGGTGTTCATTTAGTAATGAAAAGTTACAGAAAAAACAAGAATTTTACAAGGATAAGAGATCCCTTGTAAAATTGCATTATGATATAGGACTTATACCTTTTCTAAGCAATAGCATTTTCCCAGTTTCATTAGTAAACAAATGATTAAATGTATTTTTATGTGGCATTAACTAATTTTGTCCTGGGGTATTTCTGAATTCAGTCAACATATTCTCCCT
Source organism: Micropoecilia bifurca (assembly GCA_903067075.1). NCBI lineage: Eukaryota > Metazoa > Chordata > Actinopteri > Cyprinodontiformes > Poeciliidae > Micropoecilia > Micropoecilia bifurca. The sequence goes on from CAEGAF010101604.1 coordinate 5,612, forward strand.
GTGCATGCATGCATTTTGTCTTGGTACTCCAGCTCCCTCCCACAGTCTAAAAAACATGGCTGTTAGGTTAACTGATTTCTCTAGATTGTCTTTACGTGTGTATGCGTGTGTGTGCGCGCGTGTGTGCATGGTTGCTGCACACACACGTATTCATCCAATGGACTGGCAACCTGTCCAAGGTGTGCCGTGCATCTCACCCAATGAGTGCTGAACACAAAAGCACCAGCACCCCTTGTGACCTTGCAAAGACAAGTGGGTTGAGATAATGGATGCATTGATGGATTGTGTCTTGTGTTATGGGTCCAGTCTACGGGGATGGAGACCTGCAGCAGAAGAATGGTCCTGAATAAATAGGAGACATGACAAGACCGGAAGCAGAGTGTTCTGGTTTGATGCTACCTCGCTTCACAGTGTCTTTAATTTCACATTTGTAATCAAAAATACACTTCAGTTCACATTTCTGTCCATTTGCATGTTGCATGTAAAACAAAGACCATGTAATTACCTAACAAATCCAATCTATTTCTATATGCATTTTTTTTGCTGTTGCTGACATATTACCAGAAAAGAGTGCATTCACTTGGATGAATCAACACCAAACTTTAGCTACATGAAATATTTCAAATTGCTTGCTTGGTCTCCTCATCAGTTTTTATATTTTCCCAAAGTAATAATAAACTATATTAATTGTACAAATGAAACTAATAACGCTACTAAAAACCATTTTCCTATTAATAACTTTATAACAGCGTCCGGATTATGATTTGCTAATATCAGAGTTAAGGTTCATTACGCAGCGTTGACTCTCTGTTTAGAAATAAGCACAGCCTAAGCGTACTTTAATAAAACCACACATAAGTTTGCTATAAAGTAAATCATAAACAGTCCTGATATAATTGTGCATGCATTTTATGAAAGATTACCTGATCAAACAGGCGAAATGATGAGACGGAAGCACCGTGTTCTGGTTAAACGCAACCTCGGTTCGCAGTGTGAGCGAAAGCTGAAACACAGACCTACTGTCTCAACACTGCACTGCCCTCGTGTGGCACACTCCACAACTGCATTCACCTCGGGATCAAATAGTTCATAGATGTTAGAATGATTTTTCTCTTAGCACTGGAGTACGCCTAATAAAGTGTAAATAAACTATTCTCAGTACAAAATAAACAAATGTGACAGTTTATGTGTGTCACACTTGCACATCGCCTATTCCCATCAACTGAATTAAGTACTGGTATATTTGATGTGTGTAATAGCATTTGTACAAACAAATAAAGAGAAAAAAAATATTTGGGATTCACACAAACCAGGCAATCTTTGATTAGTAACAGTAAAATATTTTACCACTATTACAACTGTATTCCTTCAGCAAAAGAGGCTTTGGGGGGCTCAGTTGGCAGAATGCATGCGCCATGTGCAGAGACAGTAGTTCCTCTTTATGTGTTTGAGTTTTGGCCTCAGGTAATTTTCAGCATGTCTCCTCCTTATTTCTTGTCCAATTACAGTTCAATAAAGGCCATAATGGCTGAAATAACTCACTGTAAAGAAAACCCCAGATACAAAACATGGAAGGCTATTCCAAAGTTAAAAATGAATTGGCTTTATATAAAAAAAAACAAAGCTTTGATTTATGACCTATGCAGAAAAATTCTCTAACCTGTCAGGTCTGCATCCATCTTTATTTTCCAACTGATTTCAATTTTTTTTTCCATCCAGGAGATTCCCACCTGCTTCCTAATCAACTTGAATGCAGTTCCTGATTTTGACCACTAGGTGTCAGAAACACACAGCCTATTAGCAGCCTTTTCACCCATCTGGGTGAACAAACACTGGCCTCATTTCCTCCAAGGATTCCATCCTCTAGTTCACATATTTATTTATGACACCAAGTTGCCTTTAAGAAATCATTTCACGACTTCCATTTTTGGAATCTGTTTATGTTAATTTCTCAGAGTAAGTAAGCTCGGCTGGCATAAAGTACACAATTTGGCTTATGACAACACAACCCATCCAAAGCAAACAGGAAATTTGCATGCAATGAAGAGTGAGGTCCTGGTGGGATTAAATCTGGGTGATAACGCATGTAAGGGATTATGCTGATCAGTCATATAGCAGTGAGGAGAGAATGTCAAAGCTGAACAGAGTCACCAGCAGGACAACGCAGGAACGGGTAGGAACAAAGCGTGAAAGCAGAGCATGTGATAAACAAATAGAAAAAATAGATTTTTGTATAAGCAAAAATGGTATTTAGAACTTTTGTGGAAATCAGGAAAAATAAATGTTTGGTTTTTTTTAAAGGAGTGTTTCAACAGGTTCTTGATCACCATTTGGAAAGGAAGACTGAACTAATCAGAATGTTTTTTCTTTTTTTTTTTTACCAGATTGAGTTTATCACTATTGATGCCTATTATCATGTCGCCTGCAAAATTAAATTAGTTTTTCCCAGATGTTTTTCTAAGCCTAACAGAAAATATACTGCCCATTACTTTAAAATGCTTTTGTCTTTACAACACCTGAGAGACGCAAAACTGCAAATCAGCCAACCAGAGCATATGCTTCACAAGTCAACACACACGCTCTAAATCTGTACACAATGTTACAGATTTATGTTACATTTCTGATGGAACATTCTTTGTTATCTGAAGATTATAGTTTAGAGACAGCTAGAGTCCTGCTATTTATAGCATTCACAGTGGTAATGTTGGAGAAGCATCAAAATAAACAAGCACATAAAACATTATGTTTCTTAATAAATTGAAAAACAAGTTCCCCGTCAGTCATATTCTTCTTGCTTCTTTTCTCAGTTTTTAATCCATTGTAGGTCTTTTAGGTCAATAAAATCCTTTGTGATACATAAACCTTTTTAGACCTTTGCATCACAGAAATTTGTATGTTTTTCAAGAGTCATGAGAGAGTTCTGTTTTTAAAAACAGAACAGCTATAGTACAACACAAATATTTGCCAAGTATCTTTTGAAAAACTGCAATTGTCTTCTTACATTTGTACAAGTTGCACTAAAGGTTTGCCATATTCACATTGCTTAGATGTGAGAAATATAATGTAATGCACTCTTATATGTATTTCTAAAAATTAAGACTGACAAAAATTGTTAACTTTCTGAAGCCAAAAGACTGCATCAAGTTGTAACTATATATAATTATATATATTATTATACTATAATATATATATAATATATAAAATATTTGACCTGAATAATTCTGGACTATGCCATCCTGTAGGAAGTGGATAAATGGTTGCTTAACTTTAAAGGTCTTTCATTACTTCTATGAACCGCCTAACATTTTGTGTACTTTTGACTTGAGAAAAAGATATCAACACTAGCTAAACAAAACAAGTACACTTGTTTTGGAAAAAACACAACAGGGAAACAGATGTTGCAACACTTGCTGTCCTGCTTTAAACAAGATAAGCAATATAACAGGGTTTTGCTAAAAAGATAGCAACAAGGAGAGTAATAGTCAACTTACCACAAGGATTTTCTTCTGAGACAGACAAGGAGAACTTAAGAGGATGCTAATACTGTTGTCTGGACACACAGGGCTGTGGCAGTGCATGTACGAGCCACGACCCAAAGAACTGGAATGGCTGTATCACTTGTAGTAATTTTGGTTACAATAGCAGAAGTTATTATTTTATATATATTATGGACTATGCCATCCTGTAGGAAGTGGAGAAAGTTATTTTTTGTTCATGCAACAGCAGATGAGCCAGAATATGTGAGCCTTTGCAGCGGGGGGGGGGGGGGGGGGGGCCGGGCCCCCCCCCCCGCCCCCCCCCCCCCCCCCCCCCCCCCCCCCCCCCCCCCCCAGCTCCCCCTATAGCTCCACCCCTGGTTGGATGACATTGTTATAATCATTCGCAGGCCTGCTCACACTAGCAACATCTCTTTCACTGCCACAGGTACTTTTTTTTTTACCTATTCATTGTCCACACCCACTTATTCTTACAGAGTTGACAAAGGCTGCTGCCTTTCTCCAGTGGTCTTTGGGTGAGAATCAGAGCTCAGTACGGGCAGGTCGTCAGTCTGTCACGACACGACGCACAAACCAACACGCAAGTTTGTATTTCTACTCATATTCGGACTCTCCTTTAATCCAGACATTTTTCATAACCCTAACCATGACTACTATATACTTAACCTTAATAAAAACCTAATTTGTACCTTTACCTCTAAACCACACCCATAACCCCCCATAAGTAGTCCATCATATTAAGGCCAAGCTTCGGTCCTCATCAGTCTTCAGACCAGAAATGTCTTAAATAGGACAGCTAAGCAAACACACACACACACACACACACACACACACACACACGCACACACACACACACACGCACNACACACTCACTCACTCACACACACACACACACACACACACACACACACACACACACACACACACACACACACACACAAGGGAAACTTTAAACTCAGTGTCTGAGATGTTTGATGAGAAAGATAGGTGTATGGACGTCAAATACAAAAACAGGTAAGGCAACAATATTTATTTATAACAAAACAAAACAAAAAAAACAGACAAAAATCCAAACAAAGCAAATAGTTAAATAAAAAAACATCTAATTTAGCCTGTTGTGATATTTTATTAGTCTCACTGCTGCATTTTTAAACAGTATGGAATCAATTAAAGCTGTAGTAACACAAAAAAAATGTTGTTTAGGGTCAAAACTGAAACATAAGCTTCTCTTTTGGGTTCCATATATTTGTTCATTTGGCTCCAGTGGAGTCGGTGCCTCACCAGCCATGAGCCTCACCTCACGTCTCTGGCTCTCTTGTGACCCTTTGAGTGTTTTTAAACCACTGCTGCATGTCAAAAACATTTTGCTGCTTCTCCCACATGTTTAGAGTTCTTTTTCATTCCCCTATAGCCTGTCTTGTGCTTCCCTTAACCTTTGTGTTGGCATCTCTCCACAAAAGTTTCCTATCAAAGTTGAGTAAATTCACCAAGCTGTCCAATGTTTATTGTTTATGGTTTTAAAACTTTTCTCTCTACTGTACCATAAATCCAAGTCACTGTCATCGCCCTCAAGTCTGGCTCAGCTGGAGAATTTATGAAACAAAATCATTTCCTCTGCACTATTTGTCACATTTCCTCAGTGCTAAATCAATGAAGCTGAATTTGACCTTATAACATAGTAATGTATTTTTTCCCTTTAGTATAACAAGGCCATTTGATAGAACATGAATTGATTGAGAAATGTCAATAAAATTAAAGAAAATAGGATTTTGACTACATTTTGTTTACACGGATATCTATACTCTGTAAAGCAAGGATGGTTGATAAAGTATTTCTTACTTGATGGGTAATGGCTATTATAGTAAACTATTGACTGGGCGGAGAGCTGGTGAGCAGTTAACTGAGTCCAGACTTATGTCCAGAAAGATGTGGGGACTGGTGAAGCAGACATACCTACTTTGGGTGAGTATTTTTCCAACCATGTACATAAGAGGAGTAATATAGTATATAATCTTAATGTCATGCAGACACAACAATAAAATTAGAATACTACATCAGCCAACAAAAACAGCATTCTTAATGCCAAAATATGGGTATAAGGAAAAATATGTTTAATACCTGCTTAAAGGTTGCTATTTTTAAAATGTACTTTTAATCTGAGAAAAAAAAATCATCAGAACCCATATACTTATTTACTGTAAATTTAAAAAAATATATGCATAAAATTAACATTTGATTATCCTGGGGAGGGGGGCTTAGCAGTTCTGTTACCTAACTGCTGTACAATTAATTGCCACAGAGAAAATATTTTGTAATCACTTTTATCGTCATCACATAATACAAAGTATTGTGATAAAGTTTTGAGTTCATATCATATCAAAGCAGGATTGATTAGTACAGTGTCATCTGTCATCTTTGTGCCGCCTTATTTTGCATGCAGAAAGACGGATGTGCAAGCACCTAGTAATCTGAGCAAACAATAATTTGTGGCATATTCATCACACTTGAGTCAGTGTACACAAATTAATCATATGATTAGCCAATCACAGACAAGTTTTTTTTTTTTTTTTATTTTGGTTTGTTGTTTTTCTCCACTTCCTGAGAGTACTACAGTAAATGGTGGGTTCAATGTGTTGAAAAGCTGTTACAATCAGCAAATCCAAAACGTGGAAATTACAAAAAACATGAAGGATGTATGGAAAAACACAAACCAGTTGCAAGATAAACATTCCAATTAAGAAGCAGAAGAATGTTTTTATTTTTTTTGCACCAATTTGTTTTTAATTATGTCAAACATAATTTTGTGTCATACCTCAGACAGGTGCAGCCTCTGTGGAGGGGAAGAAGATACACTCATTTGAATGAAAGTCAACAGAATTGGTGTCCTTGATGCAGTAAGATGCAAACTGATGTCTTATATAAGTATAGTTGTTTTCTATAATAACTTGATAAATTATTAAAGGACTTTGCTGCTTCCTAATGACTGACATTTTAAAAAAAAGGTTGAATGCAGTCACTTGTACTGTTGAAGTCCAAGGTCAAAGGTTACCCAACATACAACATGGAACTATACCCAAACACAAAGATATAAAGTATAAGGAAAAATAAAGCTGATCTCTAACAGAAATCACAACTATTACACAATATTTTCTTGTCTCACCCACTTAAGGCATCCATCCATTTTCTTTGCACCCTTGTCCCTTGGTGGGGTCAGGAGGTGCTGGTGTCCATCTCCAGCTAACGTTCTGGGCGAGGGGCAGGGTCACCCTGGACAGGTTGCCAGTCTGTTGCAGGGCAACACAAAGGCACACAACCATGCACACACACACTCACACCTAGGGACAATTTGGAGAGGCCAATTAACCTGACAGTCATGTTTTTGGACTGTGNTGTTTTTGGACTGTTGGAGGAAACTGGAGTACCTGGAGAAAACCCACACATGCACAGGGAGAACATGCAAGCTCCATGCAGAGAGACCAGGGCCGGGAATCGAACCCAGAACCTTCTTGCTGCAAGGCAACAGTGATACCAACTGTGCCACTGTGCAGCCTGCCACTTAAGCCATTTTATGTTAAAAAAATGTATTTTCTGTAGTCTAGTCCATTGGATAAAAACAGATTACAGCTCATCAGTTGTGCTGTGACTGAATATATGAAAACCTGATTGTGTGGTACATTTACATTCAAGTGGGGGAAAAAAGAGAGCATAGAGAGCAGACGATGCTGAACGAGTGGAGCCGATGTTAAAGATGTTTATGACAGAGTGAAGCACGTACAAAAGACATGCTGAATAAGCGAGAAAGCCTGGAGCACACATCATAAATTATTACAGCCCAGCATAACAACGGTGTTTAATTTAGCCTGCCTTTTTTGATTAATTACAATGTTGTTCGTTTTTTTTATGTGACTTTACATACATTACAATTGAGAAATCAAGATTTTTTTCTTAAATCAACTGAAGCGTCCCAGTTTTGGAATTAGTGAACAATTTCTTCTGTAATAAGGATTTACTTTGAAGCTGTTGAAAGTGAGCAACTTATTTTGGAAATCATTGCAGGTATGAATCAAGCAGGGGGGACAAAAAAAAACAACATATGTCATATGTTTAATTTACCTCTGTACCTACAGGCAGACATCTGCTCCAGTTTGCTATTTAGACTGGCTCCAGGTCAGCTATTTGTTTTTCTGGCAGGTTTTATGTTACTTGTATAGAAAAACCTTTGCTTCTTTTGACATATTGGTTTATAATTTTTTTTTTCTTACACCATTTATCGGACCAGTTAGTTCTGGATCCTTCCATGAAGGAATACAAGGTCAGCTAAGTAGCTCATGCAGGGCAACAGAAAGCAAAGAGGCACTTCTCTCTTTTTGTGGGCTGCAGCCATGAACGAAGATCCAGTAAAATCTGTTCTTAAAGACCCTGTTTGGTACAAGTAATGTAATGAAAATGAACGAGAAGTTACTAGAAAAAAAGATGTTCAAACTTAATGAGCTTCTAGTAAAGATCAGATTAGAACGCTGCAAAAAATATTGGAAAGACCTTTACAGTAAATATTTAGTAGGAGTTTTCAGTAGGTGATTGGATTATTAATGTTCACTAATATCAAAAATAATATGAAGGTGTATGACTACTTTTAAGTAAAATCCATTTTCAAAAGAAAACTATTTCAGAGCCTATGGACCAACACGCATTTCCCTGTTTAACATGTATTGTGTACAGTTGGTCTAAATGTCTCTCTTCACTTGTGACTCCCCCTTTTACATATATAATGTCAATACTTTTAACCGGTTCTGATTTGTACCATAAATATTTCAGACTTCCTTAACAATTCTGTCGCATTACAACAATAAATGTAAATGTACTTTGCTTGGGTTTTATGTGACAAGCTAAAGCAAGATAATAGACGTCTTATTTAAAGCATTTTAAAACAGAAATCTGAACTTGTTGCATGTATGTATATTCAGTCTCCTTTTCACAAACACCCCTAAATTAAATTCATTCTTAGTAGAAATACAGTTATTCTGTGAAGGTTTCCAGAGAATTTATGGAGAACATTAGTGAATAAACAGAATTGCAACGAACAACGAGATTGTGGAATAGTTTAAAAGACGGCTCAGTTAACAAAATCTCAAGCTTTGGAAATCTCACAGAGCACTGTTCAATCTGAAAAATGAAACAATAAACACCTTGGAACATCCCCAGCCATGGCTGTCCACTTATAGGCAACGAGACCATTAATCAGAGATGCAGCAAATAGGCCCTTGTTAATTCTGGAAAAACTGCTAAGAACTGCAGCTCAGGTGAGAGAATATGTTCACTTGAAAACCTTTTGTCATGCACTTCACAAATCTGGCCTGAAAGAGTGACAAGAGAGAAAAATTTTAGTTTACCAAAGACCGTTTTACTGACAGAGCAAACGTAGAGGAAGGCGACCAGGTTAGATCAGATCAAAATGAATTTCAATATCCTTCATGCATGGCAAAAATAGCTAGACACTATAAACCTTTAACACACCATCCTTAGTAGTGGTGACAACAACATGCTGTGGGGATGCTTTGCTACAGCAAGGACAGCAAAGATTATCAGGGCTGATGGGAAGATTTATGGAGCAAAATACAGATAATTCCAGGAAGAAAACCTGTCAGAAGCAATAAAAAGCCTCAATTCTGGGGCTGGAGGCTCACATGGCAGCAAATGGCTCCAAACAAATAACCAGCCTTTCACATGTTGAGCAAATAACTAGTGAATTATTTGCTCAACATGTCATCATGTTATGCAGGAGCGTGCTAGCCCACAATTCATCTGATTAAGATGTCTTGGATCAGGGGAACATCTGAAACAAGCAGGGCTCTTGATCGTTATAGTCGTCTACCACTGGTTTAGATCAAACCTTTTTTATATTTTTGAATTGCCTTGTTAAAGTCTATAATCAAAATCTAACTGAATTTTTGGCAAGACAGGACACTTGATGTTCACAAACACTCTGTAAAAATAATTCATACTTAGTCTGATTGTAAAGAACAAAGACACCAGGAGACTTGATGAATTACAGTAGTTTCAGAAAACAGTTTTTTATCTGCAAAATATTTCTAGATTTCCTGGTGCTTTATATACCATTTTACACTTCTTTGTGTTGGACTGTCCTATTTAACTTGAGTTAATATAAATTGATGTTTGTGTACATGCAACAGAAAGTAAAGGAATTCAATAAGTAGGAATACCTTTGTAAAGGCACTGCATATATATTCAGCTCTGTTTAACTTAGTCTTCATGCATCACGGCCTTATGGTCATTTTATTGCAACACACACATATAATGTTAATTAAATTGTTAGGATCTCGGGTTGTTTTGGTGTTTTGATCATTGTCTAGTTCCATTATTATTGTGTTCCTTTGTTTCTAATTTTGATAGCATCAGCCTTGTTTCTATTTTACTTTAGTTTTGTCCTTTCTCGGTTATTCTTGGTTATTTAGTTATTCATTGTGTCTGTCTAAGTTACTCTAGGATTTAAACCCTTCTCCTGCTCAAACTCTTTGCTCGTATCTCCTGTTAAACCCTGTTATAATTTGTCACTTCCTTGTTTTATCCTTATGGGTTTTTGTTCCAAAGTCCTCTTTTTGTTTGGCTCTTGCTCCCTGTGGTTCTTGTAAGTCTTTTTGTAATTTTTGTCTTGCTAAAACATTAAACATGATCCATGCTCCCAGCTGCTGTCCGGATTTTGGGTCCACCAACAAACACATCATGATCGAAATCTCACTGACTTTCCAGGCAATTCCGCTCTTCACATTTTTGGATTTGCTCAAGTGGATTAAAATATTTATGTCAGGATCTATCATCTCCCCTGGGTTGCCTTACACAACTCACCTGGCAACATTACAAAGAACCTGCTGAGTTAATACAGATCCCCTTTTTACTTTGTATTCTTGTTCTTAACAATTGAAACTGACAATATTTCCCTTTTCCAGAGGAAATTATATTTTTTAGTGCTGAAAGACTAAAACCAATACGATAACATATGTCAGATAAGCGAGGACATGCTGCATTGGGAGCAAAACATATAATATACCTCACAATGAGCTGCTTGGTGGTCCAGAGGAAGCGTGTTCTGTCTGCTGCTGTCCGTGCCATTTGAAAGATACACAATATTTTACTTATCAGTTAAATGAGTTATATTTTCTAGTTTGCTTTCCATACCCTGGTTTTGAGTTTTCTGAGAATAAAAAACACCCAAAAAATTTACTCTCAATTTTTACTCTCTTCTCTTTCATCTCTTCCATCCGGCTTTGGAGTGAAAACAACATGAGCTAGCCAGAAGGAATCTGGATTTCAGATCAACAGAGAGAGGTGAGGCTACAGACTTGACACACTCTCTAAATACATAAACATCTTCTTATTCCTGTGCCTGGATTAGCAATTTATTCAGTGGATTACTGTGCCCTCTGTGACCCCGATTAAAAATTCATCCGCCCCGTTTTTATTTCTCTCAACAATGTTTATGTGTATGAAATTCAACTCTGAAACTGCTTACTGTTTTTTTAATCTTATTATTTTATTCTAGACTCCGGATCATCAATATATAGTTATTTGTCAGTCATTATAAGCAGCCCTACAGGCTAATAGCACAACAAACGCAAGCTGTCACACATACTCATGCATGCATAAACTAAAATGCATGACTTACACTCCGACACACATACTGGTCCTCATGAGGATTAGCTTCCAACTCACGTAAAGTCAGAATAAAATGAATACACAAATAGGAGATAACTGAGGAAAAAAGATCCTTGAAGCATTGTTTCCAGCTAACTGGTTAACACAATAACAATAAAATGTATCAAAGAGTTGAGATTGCTAACTGTGCTGCGGACTTAAAGCTTCAGAGTTAAAGTTCTATTCATGTGGACTGGACATCACGATGAAAGCTGCTTCATCTTTGTCTCCCTATGTGGAGAGGAGCAGGTAGAGTGGGATAGGGGTTGTGACTAGGGACTGGCATCTCACTGAAGAAGACCACAATGAAGAGGTCTGTGCTTGTAAATATTCTGAATGATTAATTCACTACATGCTCTTCTCTAATTGGTCAAGGAATACAATTATTTAAAAGCCAAATTCTTATGCATTAGGCCAAACTTGTAAATTCTGCTCCATCAACAGCTGTTGAAAGTTACATGAATCATTTTTTCTGTAGATGACTGTAAAGCCTTTTGACTGAAGACAATGAAACTTCAACTGTTTTTTTTTTCTCTGTTTGCTGCTGATTATGGTGCAAAAGCCTCTTGCAAATATCTCAGCAGGAAAAACATGGGACTAAATTATGAAAAAAAATGTGTTCACAATAAATTGAATTCTGGTGGCAAGGCTACTTTTAAACAACTTTGTCTTATTCATACAGATGACATGCAAATTTAGTTTGCCTAAGAGACTCAAACTCTTCTTTTCAGCACAGATTTTCAAAGGCGTATTTAAAAGGATATAATTTTCAAAGTTAAAAGGAATCTATTAGAGTTTGGACTGAGGTCCTTATAGGACACTGCCTTCTCAGTCAATTGCTTATCAGCACTCGGTTCCTGTAATTAGATTTTAGCATGACATTTGTTAAAAATTATATTAAATCGTATTTCATAATGTTATATATATAAAGACTTTTTATTCACACAATATATATATATATATGTGTGTGTGTGAATAAAAAAGTCTTTATATTGTGTTTATATTTTGATGTTTTAGGATTTTGACCAGAATATACTTGGTATTCATTGTTCATCACAATTTGTACTTGTGTCAAGCCTATTTGAGCTTCATACTTGATCACAAGAGCTCTTTATGCAGAATATGTCTTGATTAAAATGTTTTCCTGTACAGTAGCATCATTGCATTTGATCATTTTATGTATAATCTCTTTTACTTCCTTTAATTAGCTCCTTCCTTCCTTTGAGCCAACTTTGGGATTATTGACCAAACACTATGACAGGATTAAACCTTAATGGGCCTCTGGGTGTTTAATGTCCAATGGATCATCCATGCACATGTTATCTGTATCAAACAAACTGTTTATACAAAATGAAAATTGTTTTGGAGACATTTGTTACTTATTTTTTTGTAGAATAGATTGTTTCAGCACAGTCATGTTGCAAAATAATTTAGATTCAGTTAAGTATGGAAATTTGAGGGTACTGAATAATATTCCTCACTCTTTGAAATAAGGGACACACAATTTTTTCTGTTCACTGAGGAAGTTATGTTTAAGAAAAGCCTGATTAAAGGCTTCTTTTATGTATTTTGCCGCTTAGTGTTTTAGTATATTCTATGTGTATGAAAACTTAAACTAAGATTGGAAACTGAGATTTAACTGGATCAAATGTATGCGGTCAACAGATCAATTCCCACATTCTGTAGTCCTGAATTTGAAAAACAAAAAATATAGCAATTCCTTAGCTCTGAGGAATTAATTCAGATCTCAGCAGCCTGGACATTAAAAGGTACAAAGCAAACTCTATTTCGCTGTATACAAATAATTGCAATTTTTTTTTTTATTTTGGAGGATTTTGGAAAATAACTACGCTAAGTGAACATAACAGTGGATGCAGCTGCACCTGGATACCACATAACTGAAGCTACAGCACAAAATATTGTTTAATGTCCAAACATGTTCCGAGCTCAATCAGTTGAATAACTTCAAAGAGCAACATTGGCAAATTTGCACCTTGCTTCTTTGTGTCAGCCATCGTTGCTTACAATTATTCCGACCACCTGTGGTCAGTCGACATCATGTGACATAGACTTCTTTTGTATCCTGATGTTTTTGTCATTAAAGTAATTGAACAGATGCACCTGCTGTGCCTCTGGGAGCAGGAAGTACATGTTAACACAATAAGTAAAGATTTAGGAGGTGTTGTGGTAAGAGAAAAAAAAAATACCTCAGACTGTAAATCTATCTTCATACCTGAGCAACATTTTTAACGCAGTACTGGGAACAGGAACTTTTCAAATCTTTTGATTTGTGAAATCCATTATTTATTTACCATTACTTCTAAAACCATAACAACAATCGAAGACATGGAATATGTTTTGACAGCTCAATGAAGTCAGTGGCAATACAGACTAATACCTATGGTAATCAATAATAATATATTGAGTTTAAGATGATATTCCAACATGACTGACAATAAATTTGAGTCTGTAACAAAGACTCATAATGGTTTTATCAAACGTAAGCCGATTTTAACAAGACTATCAAAGGAAACCAAACAGAAGGAATCTGATGCTGTGTTTTAGATTCCTTGACCCTGTATGCATGTAAATGCCTTAAAGCGGTAATCAGAATTATTGATTATAATGCCTCCCTCGAGTGATGAAATGGTAATCACCAGATTGAAAACATTGATCCAGTGGGAACAGTCTGTCCTTGGGAAAAAGAAAGGACCAGCAGTGAGAGACAGATCTGTCTCCCCTGGCTTCTGTCCCACAGACACATCTCTGGGTCTGGATGTGATCCTGAACATGTCAACGGACATAAACAGTTAAGTCACAACTTGTGTTTTCAATACAAAATGACATAGTAACATATTTTGTTTTGCTGGCTGAATCATAAAGAAAAAAATGTTTGAGTGCAGAGGCAGGGCTGCTTTTCTGATCTTGCTTTTAGAAGCAAACTCACAGTTGTGCTTTCAACATTTTTGGTTTTTTACTATGACAGTGCAACGCCAAAAGTGATGGGATGACTCAAGACAGACTTTGCAAATTTTACACAACGTAGCAGTAAGCTCAGCACCACAGAACAACTTTTAGAATATGCAATGCCTCTTCAGGTTCTTTTGGGATGTCCAAAAACCACATTAGCACATATAAATAATAAATCTGACTCTAGTCTCCAAAGACTCTTAGAAGTTTCTGACAACCACCAGTACAGATCCCTCAAGGATGTTGTGCAGATAAATCAGAACCACATTTACTGAGTCGTTAATATTGCGTCATTAACTTGAGGTAGTGAAGCTTCTGGTTCTAAAATGCTATTCTTCCCAGAGTTCCTTTGCTTCCATTTTGTCGCATTAAGTGGTCAGCGGTTACCGTTTCCTTGTATAAAAGTTTCATAATGCCAGATATCCTTATAAAAGTTTAAACGTCAGGTTCAAATGGGTTTCTCAAAGCCCATGATAATGATGTGTGTTACAAAACACTCTAAAAGTCAAGTATTTGCCACCTGCCTGCAGTTCCTGAAGGGGACATGGGAATTTAATTGTCCATTCCTGCATACATTTTGTCCCTTAATGTTGACATGAACTCTTAGCATCTTTTGGATTTTGCATACAGGAGATAGCAAAATGTCTTGCATGCAAAAATAGTTTTGTTTTTTTAATAATTCAAAAGAATGGGTAATTACTTACAAGGTATATGTGTGCTATGTCTGACCTGAAAAGGCTCATGCCAGATGTTTCAAAATAAATGCTTGAGAATGTTAGCCTGATTTTGCGAGCACTTCTATGCACCGTTAACGTACTGCTACATGTGCTCATCCACTGACAGACTGTCAGCTTTCCCTCGATTCCTGGAGAGGTGGGCAGTGAGTGACTGTAAGAAGGGTTTATTTGTGACATGGATGTCTGTTGTGCATCTTCAAGCGTCTGTGGCAACTCAACAGCAAGCGATAAAAGGGAAATGACAGGGACAGGAAGGAAAAGGCATGTGATTAACTTGAAAGTCAAGTAAAACAAGATTTTTTTTGGAAGAAGGTGTGGAGGGAGAGGAAAAACAAAATTACGTTGAAAGCAAAAGTTTGTTAAGTTTTGGTAGAATGGAGAAACGTGTTAAGGTGAGAAAGGTTCCAACAATCTCTCCTTTTGAAGAGGATGTATACAGAGCCTCTAAAACTTACTTGAAAATTCCTTTTGATTTTTTTATCCTTTTATCGCTTTTACAAATCAGTCATGATTAATACAATTTGGCTTTTTTGACAAAAAAAATAGATAAATACAGAAAAAATCTTTAATTTCAAAGTGAAATGGCAATAAAATGGCAATTAAATAAAATAATTTAAAAATGTACATAAACTAAGCGAATGCATAAATTTTTCACCCTTTTCAAATCAGTATTCAGTGAATGCAATGCTGGATGCAGAGTCTCTGTGGATGGGTCTCAGTCAGGCACATCTGGACGCTGCAATTTTATACCATTATTTCTTGCAAATCTGCTCAAGCTTTATTATGTGTACTTTGGATCGGCAGCACTTTTTAATTCCCACCTCTATCAGATTGAGGTCTGTGTTTTCACCGGGCCACTCCTGAATATCCACCTTGATGTCTTCAAGTCATTTTTGCATCGATTTAGGTAGATGCTTTGCGTTGTCATCTTGCTGGAAAATGAATGTCTGTATCGTGGGTTTTGCTCCATTTCCTGATGATGGATCTAACTGAACTCCAGGCAATGTTCTGTCCTTGGATGTTTTTTTCAAGAACCTTTACTCTGATTAACTTGAAGTATTGTTTTATCTTCATGCAGTAATGGTAGATTAACCAGAGAATTGACCTTCTCAGATGCACATTCACTTGAGACTCAACCAGTTGAACCCTTTGTGAGAAACATGCACCAATTGTTTGAACCTCTGTTGAGTTTAGTCAGTCACTTTAAATGGGGTGAATATTTATGCAATCACTCATTTCTTGTTAATATTTGGTAGAACTCGGTTTTCTCTACATTTTATAGGTACTGAATTACAGACAAGCTAAGACATTTATAGTACATACTTTTAACGAAAGTAATGTCTTAGGTTTCATGTCCCATGGTGCATAATGTTAATATGGTTACAAAACACACACTTGAGAGTGGAGACGACATAAAGTTTGGAAAGTCCAGAGGTGTATTGTACAATGGCATCTTTAAAGCAAAGATTATTCTAAATGGAGTGTTAGGGAACATTAATCTAACTTTTACACTGAATTACTGTCTGACCCTCTTTTTTTTAAATACCCTCAAGGATAAACAGGACAGCCCTGTTATACCCCTGTTCAGCATGTAACCCCTCCCTCAAGCAATGGATGTTATGTGACATTGGGTCAATGCAGAAATTATGGTGCAAGGAAAATCACTGGAAAAACAGAAACTTTCAAAAACAGAATTGGTCAATAAATTAGCAACAGGGAGAAAAAGAAAAAGAAGGTGCATGTTTGTTTTAGACCTTTGCTCTGTTTAGTACCAATATTACCAACTGTCAAGGAAATAACAGCATGGGCTCAGGGATACTTCCAGAAAGCATTGTCAGTGAACACAATCCACCGCATCATCCGCCGCTGCCAGCTGAAACTCTACAGTGCAAAGAGGAAGCCATTTCTAAGCAAGCTCCACAAGCTCAGTCGTTTGCACTGGGCCAGGAGTCATTTAAAACGGAGGGAGGCAAAATGGACGACTGTTCTGTGGTCAGATGAGTCACGATTTGAAGTTCTTTATGGAACTCTGGGACGCCATGTCATCCAGACCAGAGAGGACCAGGATAACCCAAGATGTTATCAGCGCTCCGTTCAGAAGCCTGCATCACTGATGGTGTGGGGTTGCATGAGTGCTGGTGGCCTGGAAAGGCTCCATTAATGCAGAGAACTATGCTCAGGTTCTAGAACAACATATGCTCCCATCTAGACGTTGTCTCTTTCAGGGAAGACCCTGCAACAAGATAATGCCAGACCACATTCTGCAGCAATCACAGCATCATGCCTATGTAGGAGGAGGATCCGGGTACTGAAAGGTCCAGCCTGCATTCCAGATCTTTCACCTACAGAGAACATTTGGCGCATCATAAAGAGGAAGGTGCCACAAAGAAGGCCCAAGACGATTGAACAGTTAGAGGCCTGTATTAGATATGAATGGGAGAGCATTCCTATTTCTAAACTTGAGAAACTG
>CAEGAF010101607.1:0-17425 GCA_903067075.1 Micropoecilia bifurca
ATATATATATATATATATATATATATATATATATATATATATATATATATATATGTATCCAATATGATTTCATTTGCTTCTCTTCTTTCATGATTATTTGTTACACATTTGAAACTTTTCATTTTAATATATTTTTGTTAATGTTGTTTTATCTTTTTGCATCACTTTGTTTTCAGTTTTTTCTCCATTTTTGTTTTGTGACACATTTGCAGTGTAAAATATTAACATATTTTTCATCAATATTATCTTTTTGCTTAGCTTTGCTCTCAGAATTTTACAATTTGTATTAAGTTTTTATTAATACAAACTTATCTTTCCATACTCACAATATTAAATGTATTATTATTTTTACATGAAACCTCTTTTTCTATTGTTTGTTCTCACTTAATGTCTTAACATTTGTGTTTACATTGTTCCTATTGAGTTTAACTGTTGCTTCATGTTGGATTGTGCATTTAAAACATATATTTTTTACATTTTTTTCTCTATTTGCTGATGAATATATGAAGTTGTTGGTCACAGATTTGTTGCACCTTCAGCTCCTTCATGTCGTTTTTCTGTGTTCCTCCACAGACAGCAGGAGGTTTGCAGGAAACATATTTTAAGACTCTGGGTGATTTAATCCGTAACTACAAGAGGAAGAACCAAGGTCTGGCCGTTCATCTGCGCCACGCCGTGAAAAAGAAAACGCCCATGTTGATCCAGCCGCCGAGGAGAGAAACACAACCTGAAGCTGGAAGATCAGCTGGAGGATCAGCTGGAGGATCAGCTGGAAGATCAGCTGGAGGATCAGCTGGAGGATCCAGCAGATCGTGGGGTGGAGGACCAGGTGGAGCGTCGGGTGGAGCGTCGGTCGGACACTCACTGCAGAGAGGAGCTGCTCCTTTACCTGAAGAGGATAATGACTATGAGAGTATGTGAAATGTTTTGTCTTGGTTACCTGCAGCGTTCGTTTACTGTCCGTTTTCTAATTTAACTTCTCTGTTTTACTGCAGATGATCCAAATTCAGATTATGTGGAAGTTATTCCAGATTAACTCTCAAGCCAAGAACCTCAAACCGAAGGACAACAAAAATACAGACTGAACTTTACTTGGGATTAGAGATGCTTTATTTTTTATGCGAAGCTCTGAGGAGATTTGTTGCATTTGCACCATTTAGGTAAAAAAGACTGAAAAGGTGTGAATGCAGAGTGAATTTCCTCTCAGTTATCCATAAAGGTTTTTTCTTCTCACCTCATTTCTGTGAGCGCAGAAGAAGAAGAAAGAGGAAGAGGAGAAGAAGAACTGCACTGAAATGAAAAAAACTTTGTGTTTAGTTTGACATTTTGTTTCACTCCTGTCAGTCAAAACCTTGATATTTAATATTAATTTCATTTAATAATACATTTTTGTGCTGTCTGTTCTGATGTGTATAAAATAAACTTTATCTGAACGTCATTAAAGTGTCATAAGCTGTGAAACGCAACACAATATCTGCAAAAATTTAAATTCCTTCTTTCAACATAAAGAAGTGCAAGAAGGACGTCAGGTGATGCTGACATCAGCAAAACATTTCATCATGAACAAGAACTTTATTGACATAAAACAAACAACTATATCTTAATCAAAAGTTACTAGTAAATCAGTTTTGTCTTGTTTCAAGTGTACAAAGATCATAAACAAACCATTTATGATTTATGGTATCTTTGTGTTTTTGCAGTTTGCTTTTGACAGCAACTATTTCTCAACAGTGAAACACAAACCTCAGAAAATAAAGTCATTTTTAAGAGACCTTAGATCGTATCAGCAAACCTGAGGCCCAGAAATGCAGAAAGACTCAGAAAAATCATGAGAAAAAGTTCAGACAGAGGCTGAGAGACATTCAGCTGATATGTGGCGTCTCCAAGAAGGTCAAAGTAAAAGGACATTTAAACCTAAAACTTGATTTAATAAGTAATTTCTAAATGTTTTTGTAGATATTTTGGGATTACCACTCCAATGTAAGGTTTTATAGATAGTTTGTTCTTTTTTCCAAATTCAGATATTTACACCAGAAACTCAATAATTGTATTAATTAGTTTTAGTAAGAATTCGTTTTTGCAGTGTGAAAAAGCTTTGGTTCTGTGCAGAAACTCACAATTCAGATCCTCCAGAAACAAACACCAGGTTTTGTGCAGATTGTGTTTGTTTTTTATTTATTAGGTTTTTGGGTTTTTTGGTGCATGGATTGCCGATTCCACAAAACTCATCCGCTGATTGAAAAAGCAGACAGCCTGAAGGAAGGAGACACTTGGCATGCAGAAAAATATGAGCCTGTGAAAAGAAGAACTGGACACAGAACAGAACATATATGTCAGTTAAATGCGGAAGTAGATCATTTTTAAATTGTCATACGAGTCGATAACAAGAAACCAAAGAAAACGCAGAGTCACTCCTGAGCCGCAGCAGCAAACTGGAGCCTGTTGAGAGGAACTGAGAGAAGCGCAGCGGCAGAAACACGACCAGATGCTGCTGCTGCTCTGGATTCACACTTTAACTCATGAGAACAAACGACTTGACATGCAAACAGATCGATGACGTTCATCCGGATGAACTGGACCAGACTTTCTACTCTGCTCAGGTCAAGCTGAGTTTAAAGATTTAAATCAAGTCTGAAGCCGAACAAATATGGAATATATTTTGGTCAACCATGAACTTTAACAGTCTCATATTATCTCTGCCTAAAGAGCTAAATCTGACTAAATATTTAGATAGCTAAATAGTTAGCCTGCAATTTAAGAAATTAGCTTCAAACTAAATGGGTTGAAGTTACAAATTTAGTTATAAACATAAACATTTAGACCAAAAACTAAATATTTAGTCTTCAGAATTTAGATAAGCTAAAAATTTAGACTACAAACTAAATATTTGTCATAGTTCTAAAAGAAAACTAAACATTCAAACTAAAGAGTTTGAATCTGTCAGTCTGGACCTTGTGCCTCTATGAATGTTGAACCGGATCAGACCAGGTAACGTCTCTACAGCCTGTTGTCCGGTTCTGATGACCCAGCGTTGCTGCGCGGCTCCTTGTGATTCTCTGCTACTGCAGCACAACAACTAATACTACTACTACTACTAACTACTACTACTACTACTACTACTACTACTACTACTACTAACTACTACTACTACTACTACTACTACTACTACTACTACTACTACTACTACTACTTCTTTCCCCTGTTTTCCTTTAGAGGTTGTTCTCTGACATGTGAGCCTCTGTTTATTGCTCACCTGAAAACCAGCCTCTCTATTCAACCCTCACAGCAGCAAAACCACATATATAAAACACATTTTCATGTTTATGAAATTCAGCATAATGGTCCGTTTGGGACAGGAATTTCTATTTTCTGTTTTTACTGCCATCCATCCATCCATCCATCCATCCATCCATCCATCCATCCATCCATCCATCCATCCATAGTCGGGTCAGGAGGTTTTACTGTCTTGTAGAAAAGACTAAACTGGGTTTGCAGTTTTCTTGCTCCGTTTCTCACATGTCATGTTGTTTAATATTCTGTCCTTTATTAAATCTATTGAATTGAATTGATTGGAATATTTTCTCTCTTTTCTGTAAACATGGTTATGAATGGAAAACCAAATCCCTCTTCAAAATCACTGAAATCCTTTGTTTTCTATTTAGATGCTCATTTTGAACTTCAGTTCACTGAAAAACATAAAAACATGGCAGCTTCTTGTTATTAATGATCATTTTAATCCAACTTGAAGCTGCTGAAAGAAGTTGGCTGTTGGATGCAAGAACCTTTATTTGGCTTCACAGTAGCAAAATTAAACATTTTCTGTATTTAAACGACTTTTATGATTATAAATGATTTAAGGAAATGACATTTTTGTTGTTTTAAAATGTTTAAATATTAAAACGAGTTAGTAGGTGATCTGTGCATGATGCACAATCTTACCAAGATCCTGCCAAACTAACGGAAATGACAAACCAAGATGTTCTGTTCTGTCACACCCTGACCTCCTTTTACTTCAACCCTTCAGCTGTATTTTTAACTGTTCAACACTCCACACTATCTGTACCTTATGAAGGTTTAAAAAAAACTGTTTTTGTTGTTTGTAGAAGCATTTTGGGTCTGGGTGGCTCTGAACGTGTGAATCACATTTCTCACTTTACTCCACTGGTCAGCTGAAGTGATGCTGTCCTCGTTTATTGTTAGCATGTGAAGCTTGTGACACGTCTTCAGTTTAAAGGCGCTGTGCACATGTGACTTCTGCACCATGCAGACAGAAAACCTGAACAACAGGATCATATGTCGCTTCCTCATGCTTTGCATGTTAAAAACCTGGTTACTATCATGCATCACAGTGCATGAGAAGAGGCTGAAATACGAGTGGCTGTATGGACAAAAACATAACCACACATCCTGCCTGTTTTCACAACTCTTAGCTACGCTGCTTTCAAGCCCCTTTTTTGTTTTTCGTAGATCTTCTCTCAGCCGAATCAAACCGTCTGAAAACTGAGCTGTCAGTTTTACTGTTTAGATTACTGTCAGGCTGCACATCTAAAGATGATTAATAGTTTATTTCTAATACAACAAGGGGAGAGGGGAACTCAAAAAGATCAACCGAGACAGGCTGTCAAACTGTAGCTCTGGTTTGACCACAGTTTTCTCAGTTTGACGTTCAGAAGAATCAACAGCAGAGCTGAATCACATTCTTGTCGTTTTTAAACCTGAGATATTTACTGTTTTATGTCAAATTAAACAACATATTCTTTTCACATTATAAAGGGGAACATGTGATCGCTTATTTTATAAGCAAAACAAACACGAGGCAATTATCAGTATATATACCTATATATACTTATGGTCATTCTTTTTTTTTTTTTACTTTTTATTCAAATTTTTTCCAGTGTAAGTCGCATCACATACATCATACATATAGTATATTTTACAAACTCACATATTGTGCTCCATAAGAGGCTTTGTTTGTCCACAGTCAGGGGACACACATGTGAAAATCTCCTATTTATCAACCATAATCTCCATTAGCTGTGGTTTAAAATGAATGTTTGAATTAGGGACCATTTTTCTAAGATGTGACTTTTCATCTGTAGTTTTGCTGTAATTTGTTCCATGTAGTTCACCTCCGTCACTCTGTTCTTCCACTGAGAGACTGTTGGGGTCTGAGGTTTAAGCCACAAAACTGTGATCATTTTCTTTGCGAGAACAAGTAGAATCTTTAAGACATAAAACTTATTGTGATCTTGAATTATACTCTGGAATATACCTATTATTATTAAAGATGGTTCTAAAGGGATTGTGATGCCCAAGCATGTTGTAATTTCCCTTTGTATTCCTTTCCAATAGGTTGTTATTTTTGAACAGTCCCAAAATATATGGGTCAAATCTCCAATCAGTCCACAAACATCTGTCTGAGTTGCAGCCAAATCTAAAAGTGGGAAAAAGAGTCCTGAAGAATCTCACTTTGATTTTCCTAAACTCATTCTGATGAAATAATTTATTTTATTTTTACTATTTTTTTCTAGGCCAGTTATGGTTAATCAAATGTACAATGGAAATATGTTTACAATTTACCAAAGTGCACCTTTGCTATAAGTTCATTTAATTTAATTTTTCAGATAGGTTATATTTTATCTATAAATAATAAAAATAACCTTCTTAACATAATGATGTTGTGCTATTGTGTGGATTTAGATACTTAATCACAGTAAAATAACTTATGAAATTTTTTTATTTAAAATAAAAAAAGTATAGAATATTAACATGTTTGGTCATATTTTGTTTTAAATTGAAGTAAGCATTTAATTTGTCTGATCAATCTTTGCTCTCATTTAATTTGATTAAAATGTTAAAGTTTTATTGTTCCTTACAAGACTTTCCTCAAAATATGAGGCAGATAATGAGGAATAAACACAAATTGGGAGAAACTTTTATAGTAACATTGAGTAACGTTTTGGTAAAACAAAGTTTCACTACACTGTGCTTTTTACTTCTACTTGGGTTATATTATTATGAAGAGTTGCTCATCTTAAAATGTGTGGTACTTTCACTGAATGAAGAACAAACATGTTTCAACCAAAAGTACACCAGACACAGAGACAAACCTACACTTCATGGTGAGATCTCACCATAAAGCATAGATTTATTGTCCTGATGTCATTTTCGATCTGCTCCAGCACTTTGGGTCATTTAAAAATATACAGTAAACATTACATTTTGCCATTGGAATTACTTTACTCTGTTCTAAAATAAATGTCTTCATTTTAATCTTTAAAATACAAGATTTTTACACATAGTGCTATATTTTAGTCTGTCTCATTTTCTCAATAATGAGATATTTTGATCAGTTCAGTACCTATGTAGTCTTTTTACCAAATACTTTTTAATTCTTATGTAAATAATTTATTGGATGGGAACTTTTACTTTTACTTAGGTAAAGATTTGTTGAAGTAGTGCTACTCTTTTGCTGTATGATACAAGTGGGCTCCAAAATGAGGTATATGAAAAATTAACACTAAAGCAAATGATTTTTTCCACACCTGTCAAAACAATGACTGAATAAATTGCAGCAGTAATTTTTTTCTTTTTGTATGACTTACCGTGATATAATTGAATCACGGTAATTTTCCCGTCATTTTGTTAATTTTGATTTATAAATAAATAACGTTTTTAATTATTTGATTTTTATTCAGGTTTGTTTTGTTTTATGCTTCATCCAAACTTGATTCTGTCGTTTTAAAGTCAGCGGCTGCTACACTTCCGCATATGACGTACTTCCGCCCTGCTGAACGACAGAAAAAAGAGAGGGACTCGGCTAAATAAAGGGCTTTACTTTTAAGGATAAAACAGTTTTTATTCATGGTAATAATTCAAATTTCAGTGGTAAATACAATTTTGTTCGAACAAAATTGGCCTTGTTAATAAATAGAAGTAAAATATGACTTTTATGTGAAAACGACGTAGCTCGGTCTCCCCCTATTCTCCTACATGGTTCGTTCCATCCCCGTTCGAACCCGAAGCGGGACGTTACCACCGGGGAGACAGAAACAACAACCCAGGTACTCAGAAAAACGAGCAAACAAAGATTCACTGTGACACATAAACACGTAAAACACAGTTATTATTTAACTGCACTCCTCGTTTCGTCTTATGTTGTGAAAATGTAGCGCAATCCACAAACGATCGTTGGCAACTAGAGGGATCAAAGATGGACGCTAGTTGAAACGAGTAGTAGAGTTTGGTTGTTAAAAGGTTTTAACTGGTTTTTCCTCCTACAGGATGGACGTGGCGACGTGTTTAAAGTCTCTGCTGGTCGCCATCCAGCAGTACAGAGACGGCAGGACCGTTCAGCTCACTGCGCAGCTGCAGAAGCAGGTTGAGGTGAGAACTGAGGCGGATGTTTGGGTTTTCTATGGGTCAGATACCTGCACACACACACACACACACACACACACTTATCAAGGTAGAGAGAAAATAAATAGGTTTTATAGCTTCATAGTTCTGGGCTTGTTCTGCTCATGGTCACAGCATGTTAGAGTAGATCTAAAGAGGAGCAGCAAAAGCAAAGGAGGTGGATTAGCAGAGATGGTGTCATCCTGGACGTTACTGTGACATGATGTCTGCTGCCTGGAGATTGAGCTGTTAGTAAATCGTGTAGCAACAGTCAGAAGCTTCTTGAGACCAGAGGTAGAGAACCGAACCTTGTGCTTCACTTCAACATATTTTATCCATCCAGGAAGTTACTGAGCAAAAAGTATTTGGTAAAAGTTCTACCCAAGTACTGTAGCAGATATAATTATCAGTCATTTGATATTTAAAAATTACAAAGTCAAAAGACATAATCATAAAATATAAAGTTATGTGGAAATTTTGGTATTTTAAGAAGCAAAATGACAATAATTCACAGAAGTAGCAAAATATTAAATCAGGCAAAAGAAAATTTGTCCAAATCAGTTTCTTTCAATAAAAAACTTATAAAGGTTTAACAAAAACTGCAGGTGTGTGTCTGTCTGGTGGATTTTGGGTTAAAGTATGTTTGATTTTCATTCAGTGGGAAGAAATCCAGAAATGTTACTTGCGTAATAGCAGAGATACTTCATAATTAAGTTCCTCAAGTAAAAGTTAACAGCACAGTGTAGTAAAAATACTCCTAAAAGTACATTTTTTCAATAAAGAGTAAACGTATTTGAGTAACTGTAACTAATTACTATCCAACTCTGTGCAAGTCTGACCACAGCTTCACCGTGAACCTTTGGGGAAACTTGGATGATACGAGTTTAATTTTTATTTACGTTAAATAAAGTATTTTTGTTTTGAAGTTAAACTGAATCAACAAGTTTATCAACCTTTTAAACAGAAAATAACTGGAACATCAGAGGAAAATTCATAAACGTGTTTTTATGTGATTTAAATGTTATATAAAGTGGATTTTAAAGCGCAGACACTGATGTTAAACGTCAGATGTTTGTCAGACAGAGAAATGTCACCATGATTTAGATCTGGACTGTTTTAATTTTCCTCTCATCAGGTCATTCACATTTAAAATAAAATGATCTGATAGTTTTCTAGCAAACATTTGGAGGTTTTCAGTCCAAACTTTAAAATAGAGGTGCTACTGACAGGGAAGTTTAGTCTGACAGTAATATTGTTGTTATGACCAGGAGCAGAAAAACAACTATTTTAATCAGATTAATTTCATCTATTTTATTCCATTCACTAAATAATAAATAAGAATTATTTCATGTAACACAACTGAAGAAAGAAGTATAAACTTATAATATTTTCCCCATATTCACATAAACATACAATTAGCTGTTCAACTTAGAAGACTATTTAAAATACACAACAAATGTACAACAAAACTTCAGCTTAATCAACACCATGTCGCCACATCATTATCATTTGATCTTATTTCAAGATTATTCATAAATTGACGTCTTTAATTTAAACACGTCTTCCATCGTTGCTGCTCTGGATCAAATATTTTTGAAAATTTCTCTACTTATGATGAACTGAATGCTAAAAATGAACTAGTTAAACCTGTTAGTTTAAATGTTATTGTAGTTTTTAATATTTCTGTCCTGCTGAATCTATGCAGGATCAATGTGGGAAGTTTCAATGTTATGCATAATGCATTAGCTTATTTTTATAACTATTGAGCAGCTTTTGTTTGTTTCTTTTCTATTTAGTGATGAGCTGCAGGTTTTCAAATTGACCTGATCTTCAGCTCCCTGCACAGATCAGATCAGTTTCAGATCAGGATTCTGTCTGTGTTGCAACAAAAATCTTATATTCCTTCTAATCGCTGGCTCCATGTTGGTGAAATGAAACCAACACGGTGGCTTAATTTCACCTGGAAGTTTGAAAACTTGGCAGTTTGTGATTTCTGTTTTGGTTCCAGGAGCTTTCGGGCCTGAAATGTGACGGCCTGCTGTCCTCGGGTCAGTTCTTACCCACAGAGTGTGTGAGTGGACTGGTGGAGCTGGCAGGAAACCCCAGCACCAGCCCGGCCCTGACCAGCGCCATCATATCCCTGCTGGCCCAGCTGGGTGAGTTCGGGTCGGGTCTGGTCTGGTCTGGTCTGGTCGGGTCTGAGTCCTGCTCTCTCTCTGCATCGCTGCGTTTTCTTCTCCTCTCTCAGGGAACGATGACGCCAGTCGGGAAGTTCTTCACAGCAGCTTCAACCTGACCAGCACGCTGGCCGCTGTCATCCATCACCATGGCAACACGCCTGGAGACCCTCTGGTGCTGCAGGTGGAGACAAACAGCAGCAACTTGGAGAAACTTTTAAACTGACATTTAAAATAAAACACTTCTTTGTAAAGTATTAACATATTAATGACAAATAACCTGCTTTTGTTTTTATTTTTGACTCATATTTTGGTTTTTATATATGATTTTTCTGATGAAAAACAGTTTATTCTTGTTTTGCAAATCAAGATGGACTCACAGTCGGTTCTGCAGAAGCTCAGTATTATAGCAGCCACTTCTTACCTTTCACCTGTTTTACTTTAGGTTTAAATTAACACCTTAACACATTAACAGCTCTGCTCTGCGGTCAAACTGCAGCAGCTCTGCTGAGATGTAAGACAAAGGGACACATGTCAGCTGGGGCTGCACTTTGAGGACCCCTGACTTAAACAGGTCACCAAAATAACCTGGAATATTCCAAACCTGTTAAATTCAAATGCATCAAGTTCTGATTTTATTTATTGTGTTTATTTAATGCAGAGTCAGAGTGTCTCTGTTCCAACTCTGTCTCTATGTTGTGATTTTATTGATTTAAATTTTGTTTTTCAGTGTCTCCAGGTGCTGCAGAAACTGACGTACAACACTTGCACCTTCCAGTTCTCCAGCTACGTCCGCGAGCTCATCGGTTTTCTCCTGACCAACATGTAAGAGCCGCAATCTGATGACGAAACATGAGCGATAATCTGCTGATCTCATCTCCACGGTTTCCCCTCAGCCAGTCGCAGAACGAGGTGGTGGTCATGTCCTGCCTCGGCCTGCTGGCCAACCTGTGCCGGGACAATCCGTCAGTGCAGAGCCACATCAAGTCCATGGTGAGCTGTCAGGCTTCTGGACTAAAAATATCAGACAAACTGTGAGAACCGCTGGCATAGAGCTTCACACGGCATATTAAGAGATTAACACCCAATTTCACTTCTTGAAAGTTCTTCTTCTGTTGTTTCAGACCACAGAATATTTTATCTGTGATGATTCTGGGGAGCTTTGAGTCATTTGGGTCAGCAGTGGTTCTGGCCTCTGAACTCTCCCATAATAAAAAAATATTACTTCATTTAACCCCGTTAACACACAAAGGCCTGTCATGATAACTAATGTTTCTGGACAATAAATTGTCCCAGAAGTTATCGCGATAAATTATGATGTTATTCTGAGACCATTTTCAGCTGATTTAATGGTAATAAAGGCAAAGATAATTAAAGAAGACGTTATAAAACATTAATAAACTTTACATTCTAACAAACATTTATCCCTGGAAGACATTTTAAATCTCCAGAAACAACAAATAAAATGAGTTAAACAAAATTGTCCTTTAAAAAATGTTTAGTTGAGGCCAAAACTGACTGAAAACTTTTATCATCCAGTTTTCGGTAGAAAGAGAAAAACAACAAATTTTGCAAATGAAAATTATTGACATCGACAGATTAATTGATTTATCGCTTATTGTGACAGACCAACACATACATTAATATGTAAACAAGTAATTCAAATAAACATTTAATTGCCTAAAATGCAATAGCAACATTTCTTTAGTGAATGTTTGTAGCAAAGCAGCTAAAAAAATCCTTGTAACACCAACATGTGAAAAAATCTCAGGTGTTTCTGCTGGGTTGACGTGTTGGGATTATTTTTTGGATTAGCAGATTAATTACGAATTGGATATAAAATGAGATTAATAGGATATTTCTTTTGCCAAATGCCAAATAAAAATGTTGGATTTGCAAAACGGGTCAGGCTGATGTGATGAAAACTGAACTGATCTGAACTAAACAGACGATAAAGATCAGAGATGCATTGATTCGATACTAATATCTGTATCATATCTGTATAATATTTCTGATCCTTGAGGGCAGATCTATTCACTCTGATTCTATGCTCTGAATTACATTGTGCTTTATATTTATTTTACATTATATTTATTATTCCTGGTTTCACTTTCTCAACCATTAGAGAAGTTTGTTGAACTTTATTTTTACATATTTGATCAACCTGTTGTTTTTGTCAGTTTGATTCTTATTTATTTTAAACTGTCTGTTTTATTCCTAATTGCTCTGACTGAACAAATTAAAATTGTTTTTACATATTTGACCAAACTTGTGAAGCTATTGGTGTCTAAATGCTCTGAACTGCTGCAGAGTCATCAAATAAATGTGTAATTCAGTACAAATATGTCTGTGTTTACGAAAAAGAATCATTTTAAGTTGATTCAGCTGCTTATTGGCCGATTCTAAACCTCAGATATCGGTGCTGGAGGTGAAAAAAGTGGGTCAGTGCCTCTAATGAAGATATCTAGATGGGAGTCCAGATCCAAACTTTCTGCTCTCCTACTGACTCCAAGCTCACAACAATATGTTAAATGTTTTGTTTATGCTAAAAAATGATTTTTTTCATGGAATTTAAGACACATTTTGAGTAGATCATTGATGATTTAGCTTTAGCTAGTTTTATATTTATGTATAAATCTGGAAGAAACTCCACATAGAGGGAGTTGCCCCCTGCTGTTTATGGGTGTTTGGTTTCCTCCTGTGTGTAAATGTGTATTTATTAAACGTATTTTAACCGTACAGGAGAACGTGAGGCAGTTCTACCGAACTCTGATCAACTTCCTGGCTCACAACAGCCTGACGGTGGTGATCTTCACGCTGTCCATCCTGGCCAGCCTGACTCTGAACGAGAAGGTTGGCGAGAAGGTGAGCAGGAACCAGATAAATAAAATCCAGTTTTACTCATTTTAAGGGATTTTTGGACCCTTTACTGTTTGGTTTATGATGAATGATGCAGCCGCAAGTCGTTTCTGGTTAAATGGACTGAACTTAAATGCCACTCAAATCGCTTTACACTAGAGTCACACTCACCCATTCACACTCACACATTCATGCACCGATACGCAGCTCGGTGGGCAGTTTGGGGTTGAGTGCCTTGCCCAGGGGCACATCGATGTGGCCGGAGGAAGCTGGAATTGAACCCACAACCTTCCGATCTCAAGACGACGACTCTACTCATACAGCCACAGTCGCCCACATGTTGTATCTGAAAGCGTGGAAATTGTCACACTGATTATTTTAATTAGTTCAACTTCCTGTTTTGGTTTCCTGTCTGCATCACAAAAAGCTTCTGGTTGTTTCCACCTTGAACTTGTTGTGTTTTTTTTTTATCTGCAGCTTTTTGAGGCGAAGAACATCCATCAGACTTTCCAGCTGGTGTTCAACATCATGGTGAACGGCGGCGGCACGTTGACCAGGAAGTACTCAGTCGACCTGCTCATCGACCTGCTGAAGAGCCCCAGGATAGCCGATTACCTGAGCAGGTGGAGTTGATCCCTTCTGGCCCAGACGTTCATCTGCTGCTCTGTCTGACCAGGCCTCACCGCGCCGCTCCATCTGATCATGCCTCTCTGATCGTGCCGCCCTGTCTGACCGTCTGATCATGCTGCCCTGTCTGTCTGCTCCTCTCTGCTTCCAGGTATCAGCACTTCTCTGTCTGCGTTTCTCAGGTTCTGGGGCTGCTGCACCTGAAAGACGGCGACTCGGCAGCCATGGTGAGACTAACAGACACTTCGAGTCCACAAAGCCTCAATCAATTTATTTACGCTTCAGCAACAATTAAGTTCAGTTTACATCAGAAAAATGCAAAAGTACAAATTCATGTTAGACAGTCAGTTATTGAAGCTTTACGTTTTGATGGGCGCCGTTGTTACACATCAACATATTGATTAGTGTTTCATTTATTGTGTTTCTAAAGCAACACGATCTTAGCCTTGATTTGAAGGAACTCAGAGTTTCAGCTGTTTTGCAGTTTTCTGGATGTTCGTTCCAGATTTTGTGGTCATAGAAGCTGAATGCTGCTTCTCCATGTTTGGTTCTGGACCTGGCAGGTTGATCAGCAGCAGATCTTTAATATAAACTACCAACAGTATCTAATTCTCTCAGTGAAGGTCTGTAGAACCGGCTGATGTTCTGTCTTCCGGGTTTTAGTCAGAACGCCAGCAGCAGCGTCTGGATCAGGCAGATCTGAGAAGGACGCTTTGTTCTTCAGGCCTCTCACTGCAGCCTTTGCATGTGTTGACGCTTTTTCCGCTCTGATGGTTTTAATCTGATCAGACATGAATCAGCAGAACAGGAAGCAGTTTCTGGTGAATTAGTTAATTTACCAAAAACAACAGGCCTTCTCAGCTCTACTGATAGATTCACCTAAAGATATATGTGCAGATAGATTATCTTGAAGTATTTCCTCATACTTTACCTCCTTTACACAGAAATATTAAGCAATGATGATTATTTACTTAAAATAATTAGTGAAACCTTTACGTCAAGTTTTCCTGATCCAACATGACTGTTTTCTCCAGATGGATTGATTCAGGGTGAATGTGAGTCGTTACGCAACAGAAGCAGATAATAATGTTTCCTACGAGAACTTAACACCTAAAAACAGTTGGTTGATTTATATCCGCAAGTAGAAAAAAGGAACTTTGTGGTCCAGATGTGACACTTATCACTCCTCATGTTCTGCAGCTTTTGCTGTAGATGCATGTAATGTTTCAGGTTTTTATCATGTAAATCCTGTTTTATTGTGACTTTCTTCAGCAACAAGGCAGCAGCTGCTTTAAATAATAAAAACATAATTCAGTTATTAGTTATAAAAGAAGCAGGAAATATGACATTTAATCAAAAACCATCATTAAGCATCAAGCGTATTGGTCAATATTCCAGTTATGAATCAAAAGCAGCTCTAACCAGGTGGGATTTAAAGGAACTCGGTGTTTCAGCAGTTTTACAGTTTTCTGGAAGTTTGTTCCGCGCTACATCAGGAGGTCAGACTTCTTTTAAATCATATTTGGTACACAGAGCATATTTATAATAGCTAAAGTTTAAATATTTGCTGGATTGTGCTATAAAATGGCTCCATGTGTCTGGAAAACATGCTGCAGCCCCTGTGTGTCGCTGCAGGTGCTGCAGCTCCTCCTGTCCATGTGCAGCGTCGCAGCTCTGCGCTCGCAGCTCTGCGCCGTCGTCTTCCGGCCGGCCGGCGCCAAACTCAGAGCCGCCGGACACAGACAGGAGCAGAACGGGGGCCGGAAGGCCGAGTGCGGCCTGGCTCTGCTGCAGTGGCTCAGCTCGCCTGTGGAGGGCGCCGAGACGTGTTCGCTGCAGACGCTGCAGCTGCTGACTGAGCTGCTGGAGGTAACCTGACGTCATTCACGCAGAGGATGATGATTATTTGTGTTTCCAGTTTTACCAGCAGAGGGCAGAGTTCACTGAGAGTAGAGACACTAAAACTCATTTATACTCAAGTAAAAGTAAAATGCATCCGTCCAAAGAATTACTCAAGTAAGATTAAACAAGTATTTGGTAAAAAGTGCTGAGTAACTGATCAAATTATCACTCATTTAATATTTATAATTACATCATCAGATGGACCAAAATATAAAGTTAAGTGGAAATTTTGATATTTTAAGAACAAAAATTTATATAAACAAACAAGAAAAAACAAAATGTTTTTTCCTAAAACAGTTTCTTTCAATAAAAAACTTATGAAACTTTAACAGAAAGTGCAGGTGTTTGTCTGTCTGGTGGCTTTCTGGTTAAAACATGTTTGTTTTTCATTCAGTGGGTAGGAAATTGATCCTTCACAATAAAAGTACTAAAATTATTTGTTCAAGTGAATGTAATTGAGTAAATGTAACTAGTTGCTGCTAGTTATGTACTATGATGTATGGATATAAGTTGCAGGTCAGAGTATTTTAATGACAAACAGGATAAAAATGAAATGTGTTCAGCAGCTGTTGTGCAGTGGTGCTCTGCCCCCTACAGGACAAGCTCTGCACAGGCGTCTTTTAGTGACCAACACCCTCCAGTTCGTCTGAAGCTCTTATTTTAATCCACTGCTGTGTCTTCCTCAGTAAATGACCTGAAATCTGAATGTTGTTGATGCATAATGAAGTTTTTATGAGTCTTCCTGTCCTCTTCTGTCCTGCCGGGCGTCTCTGTGCGTCCAGGAGTCTCTGGGAGTGGAGAGCGTGTCTGAATCCACGCTGAGCTTCGTGGAGATGCTGCTCCCAGTGGCCTTGGGGCTCCTGAAGGACCTCGATCCTGCAAAGGGAGACGCTCACCTCAGGAAACACTGTCACCGCGTCACCCACGTCTGCACCCTGCTGCTCAATATCCTCAGCCACAGGCCAGTCGGCGCTGTGATGCTGCCTGGGGGAGTTAAAGACTTAAAACTCTGCTTTTTCTTAAATGAATGTCCTTTTCTGTGGAGCCAAGTGTCTACAGATGAACAGTCAGGACAGAAACATGGGTTTCATCTTCATCTTGTGATTCCTATGTCACAGTTTCAAACTAAATATTTATACTAAGAAAGCTAAATATTTAGTTTACAAAATATTTAGCTGCGACTTAAGATGATTTACCAAACTAAACATTTAGTTAGTGAGCTAAATATTTGGCTTCAGGCTAAACATTGAGGTGATAAGCTGGATTTCTATTTAGCAAAGTAAATATTCAACTCCAAGCTAACTATTTAGTTAGCAAGCAGTTTCAAAACAAAATATTTAGCTTTGATTTTTATATTTAGCTGTTGAGCTTAAACGGGTAACTCCAACCAGCCAGGGAGGAACCGGGTTGCTTCCTTCACCTGCTTCACCTCTGTGCTGCCAAGACGCCACCAGGTCTCTGGTTTCCTCTCGGATCAGCGCTCAGCTCTGCCTCTCCCAGGTGGAAACCCTGCTCTCCTGTTGCCATAGCAACAACCCCCTGACCTGCCTGCCTCCGGTCTCCACTAACGACCTGAGGTGAGTCAACATAAAAACATTGTGGGAAGATATTCATTGTGAAATGATATTGTTTTCTAGTCACTGCACCAGTTTGAGAATTAAAGCTGTAAATATTTTTATTTAAAAACTGTAAACGTTTTTATTTAAATCGATCCGTTGTGGAGCAGAAATCATGACCTTGTGTTTTTTTTTTCCTTCCAGCCAGTTGTGTGCAGAAGCTCTGCTGAAGATCCTGGAGCTGATGAGCCGCCTGAGGCAGCAGGTCCAGGACATGGAGACGAGTTTCTACAGGATGCTGCAGGTGAGCCGCCGCCGCCGCCGCTGCCATCAGGCCTGGACACTTCCTGTTTAAACGCTCAGCGTCTCTCCTGAAACCCCGCAGGACCAGAGGACGGTGATCCCTCTGTCCCTGGCGCTGACCTCACACCGCAGGGAGCGCGTGCAGACCGGACTCGCCCTGCTGATGGAGGCCACGCCCCTTCCAGACTTCCCAGCACTGGTGTGAGTGAACCAGTTTACTGGACGATCGGTTGTTGTTAATGCGATAATCAGCAACATCTGTGAAGACAAGAACATTTCCAACTTCAAATGCTAATGAACGTTTGACACTGGAACTGGAAGATATTTTAAATATCCACAAACAAAACAGAAACAATATCCATCCATCCATCCATCCATTTTCTTGCACCCTTGGCCCTTAGCGGGGTCGGGAGTTGCTGGTGCCTCTCCAGCTGGCGTTCCGGGCGAGAGGCGGGGTTTGCCCTGGACAGGTCGCCAGTCTGTCGCAGGGCAACACAGAGACACACAGGACAAACAACCATGCACGCACACACTCACACCTAGGGCCAATTTAGACAGACCAATTAACCTGACAGTCATGTTTTTGGGCTGTGGGAGGAAACC